>JAQGAC010001040.1:0-16325 GCA_034696585.1 Isotomurus maculatus | reverse complement strand
CCCTAATCAATTTCCATTTGATACAACTTATGCGTAGCCCGTGCATTTCATTTCGTCTCCATCCTCCACAAAAAACCCTCCGAACCTGAAGATTCATCGGTTAGCATTTAGAGCTAATCGAAGAGATAGTTTATTTTAGAGCAAAGGCTCTTTCCTATCTTAGAAGGGACAAATTATCTCTACAATACTAACTCAGATTCTATGACTATTGAGATAGCAGTTGGACACACTCAAAACACACTTACATAAAGGGACCGCATATGCGTAATTTTGCAATGGTACACTTAAATTTGTTCGCCGCAGCAGACGCAATTGCTTTTTATAACAATTTCCCATTTAGCTTTGGTAAAATACATACGGTGAATTTAGAAAGTCAAGTATTTGAAACCAATCAGATGTTATAAACAAGATTATACCACAGTAAAACATGTCTAATGTGGCCTAATAACTTTATAGCCCGTTTTTTGTTCAATTCAAGTTCAACTTAATTCTAGTTTATCCTCTAGGGACGGACAATTTGTTTGACTTTTCAATGACAGTAAAATTGAAAGTCTGACCACACACGAAACGAATAAGTCCATATTTGTAACAGCACTGATGTTATCATTGGGTGACTTTTATAATTAATTTTGTAATGTTTGGTCTAAAAAATTCCACAAAGGAGTCGATTAAAGCCTTTCATTACCGTTAGCCCTTGCAAAATCAGGGCACCTCTAAAACTATAAAAAGTAAAGTTTATAATTGTAGTCAAGTTAAAGATGTTTGGAGCAGCAGAAATATGTTAAGATATAACTGATATCTTGTATCGCAAAACATTCTACTGGCATTCTACTAAGCGCCGAAGAAGAAACATCTTTCTTTCTTGGCTTTTATGGAAACTTTAAATATTCTCTACATTACTTTACTTTGTGCGTTCCGCTTAAGCGGGTCACTTCCAATTTCTTCCTCAAAGTTCACCTGGACCGAAGCAAAGGTATCTCATTATTGTTTACCATTTTCTCTGCAATGGCATTGACTCTAACAGTAATTGAGATAACCAGTAATCACGAATTTTCCCTCCACAGGCCACCTCGCATGGATGTAATTTAACTATATGTTTCCTACACCTTCATGTGAACATCAATTGAAGTTTTGTGGTATCTGTACTTAGATAGATAGACGAAATTTTGATTCAGTACGCAACGATATTTTTTTTTGTACAGCACGCGTTAGCAGCTTGTTGGTTTAAAACAGCACTTCGTTTTTGTTTTTGTCACAAACGTATTTCAAGTGAACGTGAAAGGAAGGTATGATATCTTTTCCTCGTTCTCTACGATGATTGTGACCTTTCAAGTAAATAACTACATTGTTTTGTAATATCTCTGACGTATTGTATTGTAATGAAAAATTAGATAATACAAAGAGCTAAATATTATGCAACCTGGTTGCTTTTTTGTAACGCCGCATTTAAACTTAACGACTCGTAAACCAGATGTAAGTTTGTAATAAACCATAAATAAATACTTAAATTTTTAATTGCACCAGGTCATCGTAATTCATCAGTTTGTTTAATGTATGTGAC
The DNA here is from genome assembly GCA_034696585.1 of Isotomurus maculatus. Classification (NCBI taxonomy): domain Eukaryota; kingdom Metazoa; phylum Arthropoda; class Collembola; order Entomobryomorpha; family Isotomidae; genus Isotomurus; species Isotomurus maculatus. The sequence continues at coordinate 14,764 of JAQGAC010001040.1, read as the reverse complement.
GCAGTTAATAAATGTGGGAACAAAAAAATGAGGTCAAATGTGATAAATTTCCCAGTGTGCAGTGGCCCAGAAGACATGCATTTTTGTCTACCAGTCTCTTAGTCTCTTTATAAACATCATATTCCATGAGGAAATTCATTCCAGTGTGCTTAGAATCTACAGTTCACACTCACCAATAGCTTCCCGTTAGCCGCTTCAATGCCATCTGTAAGTGTGTGCAATTGAAGTAATGAGTATAAAAATTTGGTTTTTAAAACTTAATAATTTATACATGAAATAATGATCAGTGCCTACAGGAAAACTGTTACGAGTAAAAGAACTAAGTCCAAGACAACTTTAGTGTAATACCGGAGACATCATAATGTGCAATGTATGTCGTCAAACGGCTCTAGTTTTGAGATCTTGCATCGCATAACGCATTAGTCTTTACGCAATGGTTAACTTAAAATTTAATGGCCGAAAGCTAAACATTTAGATTTACTTGCAACTTTTAACGATTACCCAGTTCGTTTAAGATTCAAAATAGAAAATGCTAACAGATAAGGTGAAAGCACCAGGATTACGCAGAAAGCTTTTCTCTAAAGGACGTGCCAATACCGTGCAGTGTGATAACAAAATGGTACAACGTAAGAGTATATTTCATGTGCAACCAAAATCACTTTTATGCGAACAATGAAGCGGTTTTTCGAGTATAAATATCGGCGAATACGAGTTTCTCCTTGGACATCTGTAAACCAAGTTTATTTCCAGCTTCATTGTTCAGATGTCGAATAGCTGTGAAGCTCCGGGACTGGATATATATCGTGCGAATGAACAATACAATGAGAGTATGAGAGAAACTTTATTATCATTAGTTTTCGAAGCATCAGATGTTATAGGATCTCAATTTGTGTAAACGTATCTGTAGCTTTTTCTAATTGCTTAGCTTTGTCGTATTGAGAATATTTAAAAAATTGTGTGAATGGAACATATTGAAGTCGCGAATTTTTTTGTTATAGTTGCACTTACAAATTGCTTACTAATACTTGCATTAAACAAATTAGAGAAGAATTAATTTTGAAATTAAATATATAAATGTTTGCGTTTGTATTGCATGGCATGAATTATATTTTTCTGTCAATGACTCCTCAATACACAATAATTAATATAATTTCTCTTTATTATTTTAATAATAATTACAAGGTAAGGTTGCATAATTTATTACTTGTTACAGGGAAGAAAGTTTCAACGGAAAAAAGGGTCAACATCCGATCGAAATTGAAGTGTGGATTATGGCAACTATCAATGCCATAGTAATGGTAAGAATAAATTCGATATACTTCTCTGCAAGTGCCGTTTATCTTCTGTTGCATGTTGAATTCCAACACACCGCTGAAGTAGGTTTACGGTTGAATTTTAAGCCTAACGCCATGATTTATGTTGTGACTAGATTATGTAGCAGCCGCAGAAAATTTCAGTAATAAAACGATAATAGGCAAGAAATACTGTAGTAAAGGACTTGAGAAACAAAGACGGTTCTCGTCCCCTTTTGGAAGTAAAAGAATATTCCGCAACAGTGCAATTTTACGGCAGTAAGGGATCTATTAACTCTGATATCCAATTGGTTCAGCTTTCCACGACGAAGGAGGCAAATCAAGTCTTTCGAGAGTGTGTTGAGGTCCTCTGCTAATGGGAAGAAAAAAAATAAAAAAAACAGCAGAGAGAAACTTAAGCCGAGCGGGTAAATCAAGTACTGTAAGAACGGCAGACCCCTCCAACGAGTTAGAGCTCCCAACGTGACCAAAACAAGAATGCAAAATAAAAAAAGCATAGTGGGAGGCCCGCAAATATTTAGAAAGTCGTAAGTTAGACTGGTGTGATACACAAGCAGGAGTCTCAAAGCCCGCAAATTCCCATGACGCCGTAATCGAGCTTTTAAAGGGTTGTGAAACAATTGTAGTTCAAACAAGGAATCAACCTTATGCTTGCGAACCATACTACGAAGAATGATTTGGCAACAGACGGCGGAAAGAGCAATGAAATACAAGGTTTGCATGCCGTTGATAAGAAAATGCGCTGTGAATAAGCCCCCCAAAACACAGCGTATAATCTTTCGGCTAATAGACGTTATGCCTAACCATACCAACAAGGGGTCCAGAGGATCATACGGAAGCCTCAACGGGCTTAGTGATACAATTAGGGTTCCAAGAAATGGAACGATTGAACTTGCTTTAAATACTAAATCCAAGTTACGCATGAATGAAACAAATTCACCTTCAAGTGGACAAACTGAAAAAAACATTCACATATTGCATTTTGTCCACAGTATTATTATATTATGTACGAAGGAATCACTTACTGTTTCCATATGTGTAGAAATAATGAACCTGGCGGAGTAGGAGAAAAAGTTCTCTGGAACTGATTAACTCGGTAACAGTTTGAATCAATGAAATCGTGGTGCAAAAAAAAAATAACAACGTGATCATAAAGTTTGGCCTAGACCAATTAGGATTTGGGCAAAATATTTGAATTAATCCAGCTCCTGTGGAACAAAGACAGTAAAGAAATACGGAGATGATTTGAAGTCTCCATAAAAACGAACATAAAATATTTTTTCGTCTTCGTCGTTTTGTAGAATGCCAAAAGAGTTCTTTGCGGTATAAAAAGTCGGTAATTTGAAAAATCGTTTCTACAGCTTCAAACATCTTACACAGATCAAAGTGTTTAGAGCTGTGAAAAGTTTGTTTCTTCTTTATATAGACCTGTTAGGTTACCAAATTCTTACAAGGGCTTTTCAATACACGCACCATATGTTTTGTGGCATTTTAAAGTCAAATTTTACAATTTCAGTACCAAAATGTATGTCCTTAGAGTTAAGGGTTTTTGAAAATAATTGGTTGGTTTCTTGTTGGGGATTTGTTGAAATTTTACTGTTCGATAACCGCGGAAGCTGCTATCATCTGGTAAATTCATGTGTAAATATGCCAATCATATTAAAGCAGAGTAAGTAGGAATAAATGCAATTTAAAGGCGCCTAACAAGCGTGCCCTTGCATAGAGTAATATAGTTGCAATTTCGTTAGCTTTCACTTTCATTTTTATTTCAGTTTTATTTTACCTTTTATATAAGTGATGGTTTAAAAAGCAAAACTTGTATTAGGTTGTTTTTAGGTTCAAACATGTAATCAGAAAAATACCAGAATTTGGAAGAAATCACAAAGTACACACACTTGTCGACTTAATCAATTTTTGAGTTCAAGGAAAGTAAAAGCATTGTGACGTTAGTATGCCTTTCAACCATGTTAACTAACTCTAACAAACAATGTGAAGTGAATTTGAGGATCTCGTATTATATAATCAACTTAAAAAGTGATATGTGTTCTAAAATATACTGTCGTGATATTGATTTCTGGTAAACTCTGAAGGTATTAACTGTGAATATATACTTCATACCAGCTTATTTTCTCCTACTGCTCGGGATCATTTTCCGAAATTTGTCACTGGCTTACCCATCACACACGTAGAATTGTGTTGCATTACATTTTCCTGTTTTGCCCCAAGCCGAATTGGTTTTCTAGCTAATTTAGACTGCATCGATTTTCAGCTCCTGTCGTCGTGTTTTTGACCAAAAATTTATAAACTGGCATGTCACGGCATGAAGTGTGCCTTTACTTGATGATAAGAGTTCCTGACAAAATGTTGAGTTCTCACTTGCTTGGTTTACGTGTATATTAAAAATAACGGTACTAAGCAGAATTAATTACAATATCATTTTCTTGTGACTTTTTGAACTAATCTGGTCCATCTTATGCAAGCTGATTCATTCGAAGTCATGCAATATGGCCTCAGAGATTTTGGTACAACGTGGACAATGACCTTTAATATTTTATATCTATGTGTTAAGAACGCAAGCAGGAATAATTATGCTTCAACTGTTTTGCAATTTTCGATACCATTTGTGTCTAATTTTCTCTGTTTTTCGCTTCTTTCAAGCAATGTTTAAACGTATGCAAACAACATGGCTAAATGAGAAGGAAATACACAAATGTAATGATTTTTCCAGACATTTGGGTCGTGTTTAGTTTGTTACAACTGTAACGGTATAGTTACGCTGTGCTAAATGAAGTGCCTGTCCGACAGGGAATGGGCTTCTGGAGTTCAGGATTCGTTGACTTAGGAATAAATAAATATTCGGAGTGTTCAGAGGCTTGGTTATTTTATAATAATAAAAGAAACAATTTTATTAATTAGTAACTCTAATGGAACACTAAAATAATTATAGAAGGAATAATCATATATTAAACTTAGCTATACTTACAATACTACATTGGGAGTTGGGTTCGGCTTTTTGAAAAAATCATATGCCATTTCTTAGGCCACAATTTGACTTGAAAAAAATCCGAAATTTGTTTTTGCCAACGCCTATTTCAAAAAAAGTTCTAGGTATTTTTTGAAGATTTTAGGACATTTTTTGACTTCTTACCCAATTTTTGACCTTGTTGAAACTTTTTTTTGTAAACTTTTAAAGTTCTATCCATTTTAGTTGATAAAATGTTCTAAAATTTGTGATTTCAAAATTTCGAAAAAAAATCGAAATCGACCGTATTAGAGGCTTTAAATATGCTATAAGTTTCTACCTGGTTTTTAGGATATAATTTTCAAAAAAATGAAATTTTGAATTGTTTTCTTAAAAGACAATTTGATGCTAGTTAAGTAACTTCTATGCTAAGAAGCAAACCAGTTTTTGAAGAATAAAAGATAAAAAACGCATAAAATGGCTAACAAATTTCAAAATTTAGCTGTAAAATCCGTTAAAAAAGGCGTTGGCACAAACTTTTTTTGCAATTTTTTAAGTTGGAGTGTTGAGTATAGAATAAAATGGGTTTGGTCGAAATTCCTGAGACCCCATTACCAATTTAATATTGTTAGAAATCTAACCTGTTACTTGAAAAGCATTAAACTGAATCATCTTCCTTCCGAGAAAAAGGACGCGTGGAGGTCGGAGGAGGAAATGAGACCAAAAGCTTATGTCCTAGTTAACATGGGGGAGACAATTCAGACGGGAGGAGGAGTATATTGATTGAGGAGTAATAGTCGGACGGTCGGGATGCAAAAGAATGTGAGCGGGGCAAGGTGAGACATGCAAATGAGCCGCGAGTCAAACTGACTCACTGTATATATGAATGAGTGTATGTATAGGTTTATTTATTAACTGTAATACAGCTTCATTCTTCTTGGTGCCTTTTTTGTATTTGTTTTCACTGAAATCACAAAGCGATTTTATAAACGAAAAACTGAATTATGTAGTGATTGATACAATTAGTTTGAGTTCAGGGGTTTTTCCTTTTTCTACTAATCCTAGAGGACTGGACTACAAGTTTGACGAACAAATTCCGAAACATTACAATGAAACTCGCATTCACCAACAAAGTGTACCACAAACTGAACGTATGACGATGGTAAAAGTTAGTTCCAGAAACTTTGTACATGAAGTAAATACATTTTGAAGACAATTTGGTACGCTACTAGGTAACAATATTCTTCAATTTTTTAAAGTCTCTTACGGTATATCTAACCAGAGATTACATTAACAACAAAGCAGACGACCATCTAAGCAAATTGGCCGGTTCTAATTAGCTTTGCTACAATCCTGGGCACATGTACACCAACAACGTTCAATGCAAAGTATGGATACATAATCCTGCACCTAAAGCAAGTAGAAAGCGTAAAGGTACTAGAGAGTAATTTTTGCATAAAACCCAATAAGATGAAAACTTCATGGCACCATGGTAAGCAGTCTCTGTAGCCCAGACATCTTTAAACTCTGGAAAAGGAGCAAATGAAACAGAATGGTGCAAAATATATTAAATAACCGAATAACAACATAATAACAGAATAGCAGAATAACCTATAATATTTCTTTCATAACTTAAATTATACAGGATGCACCCCCGAACCCGCTCAGGTTTTTTGGTCACGATCATTGTTTTTCTAATCGAACCTTACTAATCTATAAGAAGCGCAGATTCCAACCAAAATAGAAATCTTTGATGAAACAATTTTTATTGGTTGATTTCCAGCTTCCCACTATTTGTAAACCCACAAACTTGATCGACAGAATTAAACAAATTCAGTGTCTGGGGAGAGATAATATAATTCACTCCAAGATTTCCTACCTCGACAATCACAAAAAGCAAGCTAACTTGCGAGAGATGAAAGTAGGTGATCTTGTTCTTCTGAAGTCACATTTCCTTATCGACGCTGCTAGCGGATTCTCATCCAAACTTGCTCCGAGAAGAGCCGATACTTCATTTTAACAGCAATCGCTAGCTTAACAAAACTTCACAATTTCAAATTCGTAAGTTTCTCGTGTTAAATAAATTGCATGTTTCATAAAAATATTTACGCTTTATTAAAAACTTAATCACCCCGCATGGGCTTCCAACTTAACGTAGCCAGCTTAACCTTTGATAGACACAATAAACTTTGTAAGGGTCTATTGGTTCAAAATTTGAACTCAATCGGATTTATAATCGTGGAAATCTGCTCGGAACAAATGTTATGGTGCTGCTTAGAAACGTACTTAAGTTAGGTTTCTAAGGCCATGTTGCATCTACATGTCAAGCGGTATGGCTTAATTAACAGTGATTGATTTGTTGTATCGCAGCAAAAAAAAATCTCATTATGCTGAGAAACACATGAGCTACATCGATTTGAGAAAATTAGCCAACTCTGCATGTTAACACTTAAGCATTTGCCACGTTTGTGTTAAGCATAGCAATAGAATTTTGTTTTCAAAAGACAAAATTCCATCGCTTTTTCTAACATACTGTATATTTTCGTGGCCGTAACTTTAATGGTGGTTTTTGAGTAAATCGCGACACATAACTGACAGACGGTTGGACAGCCTGACACCTTACGTACTCCTATAAGCCCAACATTACCTGGGCTAAAACTTAATGTCTTTTCGAAATCAATTGAACGTTCTAAATCAAATTCTAAAGTATCAACCTGTTGAATCATGTGTGCAGTAAAACTGGGATTGACAGTTCCATTTTTTAGAAATAGGACCATAATTACTTCGTTATAGTCAAGCGCATTGTTTTTAGCTGCCAGTTGGCAAACAGGATATAAAGTGTGCACGGATAAGTAACTAGAATCAGTCGGAATGATGAGACCTCCGCCACGATAGGCAACTCTAGTGAACAAGGAAAGTTTCTGTAACTAGTGAAATCGAAGTGATGTGAAATGTTTGAGGTAAAATTGCTTAATTTGTATATATTTTAGTACTATCCTCAAAAATGAAATTCCACAAAAGAAACAAAGTCTAGCATAATTGCTAGGTTTTCCTGACAATTTTGTTTCGGTTGCAATGTTACCAAAACGCCAAAATTAATACGAACGGGAATTAGGACACTCCACTAGTTTTCGTGATAAACACTTGGTGGGAAAGCTTGTTGGAACAATGCCAGATCAAGGAAAACTTGCTGTATTACTGCAAGTTACTAAATACTTAAGTTACTATATCAAGGTTTACTGCAGCAGTAAACCTTGGTTTAGTAACTTAAGTATGTTGGTCTTAACTAGGGTCCTAGGTAAGGCACAGAAGTATCTAGATTGTATATAGGTATACAGATAAATAAACCTTCTTAGGTTAATTTCTTTGAATCAATTATTGGAAGCAAACAGTCATCTTTTAAATATTTTGAAAGTAAGACACAGTTTGCTGAAAAAAATCCACGGATATATACTGCACCATGAGGGTAATACAAGTGAGTGAGTTTAAAAACCTATACTAGCAAATGAAGATTTAATAATAATTAATATAATAATTTGTTTAGATACAGTTTCACAAAAATGGGCCACACTTTCAACCCTCACAGCGCTCGATACTGCAGTAGTGCAGTGCTACCTTAAAAATGATATTTTCATGTGAAAGACAAAAAAATTTCCTATCAGTATGCAATTTCCCGCTTGATAAAATTTTCAAAATTCTGACCCCAAAAGTAGTCCTAGGTGGCCAAATAGGCGATGAATCTTGGGATACTTTCAGGACGAATTTTTTTATTAAAGGTGTGTGACAAGGTCTAAATTTAAGCTGCGTCTTCAAAAAATTAACAAAAGAGGTGATTTAGCCTATTTTTACTGATTTATTTCCAATTTTGTCTAATTAGGCTACCGGAAACCCTTTGAATCAAAATCCACAAGTAACCTTAACAAAAGAAATAGCCAAAGCTTGAAAATTAGTATCAAATCTGTTCAAAAATTTTTTTAGGAAAGCAAAAACGGTTCTCGGGAAAAAATTCCAGTGCCTAAAATTTCTATTTAAAGTGAGGGAAAATGTTTTCATCGCCAAGGGCCAATTTTCAAACTGGCCACCTATGACTCCTTTTCTGGGTAAGAATTTGGCAAATTTAATCACGCGTAAATATAGGAAATTTTGTTGGCTCTCACAAACGCACACGCACACATAAAAGTTACATACGGAGAATATCCATGAAGGAGTCGACACTCCTGAATAAACCACCAAAGCTGGTGATGTATTATTGTAGAATCAATATTTATTAAAATAAGCATTATTTCGGCATAAATTTGAAATTTATTGATCAAATTCAATTAAATTTTGTCAAACTGAAATCCATTGAGACATCTCAAGGCTGAAATAATTTCAAGTTAGTTGTTGCAAATTGCTGGAAACTTCTTCAAGATTACTGAAAACGGTATTTAATGCTTCCCAGAATCCCATCGTTCTATATGGTAATCCATGTTTCTCAGCTAAAGCCTTCACTCTATTCTTCACAGCTCTTTGCCTAAACTGCGGCATAGCTGGAAATAAGTGGTGCTCGATTTGGTAATTAAGGAAGTTCATCCAAATATCCACAGCCCAATTGGCAGTGACATCCACAGTGTGGACAAGGCAATACTCTACCCAGTGAAGATTGTCACTTGTAACATCCAAATGCGAGTGATTCATGGCAAAAATTACGAAGAGATAAGTTGTTCCAATCCAAATTGCAAGCCAGTATTGCAATATTGTCAAATTAAACACCACGAAAGACAAGTAGTAATGTATTGATATAAAAACCAAGTCCATGTACTCTCCTTTCTTCAAAAGGTATCGAGGATGCAGCCACAACTTCCAATATGGAATTACTAAGGCTGTGTCTAATGTTGCAAACAAGTATTTCTGATACTTGATGAAAAAGCTTTTCCCGTCTTTTGGTTTCCTCACCACACTCGAATTGAATGCTATAAATGGCATAGTCTCCAAATCGACATCGTGTTGGAGTCTTTGAGGCATTGCGTGATGTCGGTTGTGCTGGCTTCTCCACCAAGATGCAGATAAGCCGGAAACAAATCCTAAAAACCCCAGGTTTAAGTTTAAATTATTACACTTAACATTATCACTCAAGGATGCAGTGGTACCGAAAAGGAGAGAACCAGCAACTTTGTCAAATTTATGAATTCCAGTCATTGAATAGTGTCCTGTTTCATGATTCAACATTCCAGCTCGAGCACCGGTGATTCCAAATGCAACTGCAGCCATCCAGTGGTTTCCAATGGTTTTCAAATAAATTGCCGTCAGCATCCAAAAGATTATTTCTGACCAACGTAAGAAAATGTGGGGAATTGAAGGCACAAAAAACCCTTCATCCTCAAGTTCCTTGTAAAGTTTCAGATAATCTCTTGTGAGGGCTCGATGGCGCTGGAGTGTTTGAGTAGATAGAGAATCTGTCACTGAAATTCAGTAACCAAAATGTTCACTAGTTGATATATGTTCTATGAATTGCCCCTTGAAACAGGATTATGAGATATAAATTGTCAACGCAACGGTATGAACAGGGGTTACGTGTGATAGATATACTGTCTAAAGACTTTCAAATCACAAACCTACTATCTCAGTGTCAACTCATCCTATACGATCTTTCAATGTTGTACCCACCAGTCTTTATCTACTGACGGTGGTCAGAAGGACATAGTCATCAGAGTATTCTAGTTACCCCAATTGACTTTTCTAATAAAACTCATTCAGGTAGTTTACTGATTATTGTGTACATAGTTTCACCAAAAGTAACGACTTTTGCCACACGAGCATTTTATATCAATACGGATCTTTGAAGAGGTTTTTCAGCTACAAGCTGGCTAAAGCAAGATTTTGGGGTCGATCAAGTAAAGCAGAGCCAAAGAATGGAACACTTACACTCTTCCTTAGTAGCTGGACGTTTTTTGAATGATTTCATTATTCCAAAAACCTTGGGAAGACTCCGGTAGTGGAACTGTTGTATGGGAATCGTAGAGTTCTCTCCTTTCTCCGTGTAAAACTTGATGACACTTCCCCCCGGGTGACGGGAAATCCAGTCAGTAACATCGTAGTAATATCCATCGTACAGAATTTCAAATCTTTGTTGGCGATTACAAGTGTCCCGCTTTCTTGGATCTTCTTCAGATACAGATGGGAAGTTTGGGCTCATCGTAAACCTTTCTTGTAATGTAAATTCTCTCCTTCACTAAATTTCTTGCCTACTTTCGAGAGTGGTACTTGATAAAAGTTTGCCCAATAATGAGAAGAATTCCTTGTAAGTTGTTGTATTTATCTAAATTAAGTGACTTCCAAAATCAAATGTAAAAGGTAACTATGGTTCCCACGTTTGGCAAAAGAACTGCAAGGATGTTATACTCAAGGATGTAATAAGATGGTAATATAGCTACATTCAACTTCCTTTTAAACACTACCTTTATTACGAAGACTCTTTACGAAGTTTTGCCAGGAAACATAAAGAAGCAATTGAACTTGCGTTTGGAGAAATTAGCATTTGCTTAAGCCGCTCAAAGCATACCATTATTTAGGATTAATCGTTAATGAAGAGGAAAGCTAAGCCACCAGCTAATAAAATATTTAAGAGGAAAACTTGGTTACTTTAGATAGAGGAAAAAGCTACGATCGGAAAAGCCTGAATAAACCCAGCTTCAATTCCAAAGTACGAAGGGAAAATAGGGATCAAATAATTGTGAATCTCAAAATTTTGATCCATTAGTCTTCCTTATGTATTTCCGAATCTGTTCCTTGCAAGGTACATTTTGTATAGGAAACTTCGTAAAGTGTGCCGGAGGAATCTCACATGAAAATTCGATACATATTCAGGCTTGAAATGTTATTCTTAGAGGAAAGTCGTTGTAAATTTTCCACTGAGTTTATCCTATTTCTCTGTTCGCATAAATCGCAATATAATTGACAAGAATACTTCCTTTAGTCCTACATCTTCAAATCCATACAGGCGATTAACGATAAGTTAACCAGGTGACCAATGGTGGTCACCATGTTCAATTGACTTTCTGTATTAATATTGTTGCCAATTTGGTTTCCTTAAGCATATGCGTTTGCTTAAGCTTACCAGATTCTGAAGAACCCTACTTGTAATCTCTATTGCCTGAGCTTCGGGAATCTGTTTGGCGTTGGTTTCTTCTTTTCATTCACTTCTCAAGACATGCAAGAATATGTCTTTCTTGTAAAATAGGAACCATCAGTTACTAACTATGATTGGATGCTGAATATGCGCATCATGTGCCGAAGCGGTCATGAGAATCATGAGATACATGCACAATTTTTAGGGTAAATAAATGCCTTCGAACCTTTTTCACTACCACAACCAACCGCTTAACGAATTTTTGCCCCCCCTAAAATTTTTTTGCCTCCGAAATTTTTTATTTGCACGTATTTTGGGGTAACAAAATTGAAAATAAATTTTGAATACAAATTTTTAGAAACACTGAATTGGAACTCATAGGTAAAACATATGTATAGCCTCTTCCAGCTTTACGGTTGATCGTACAGGGTGAATCTGGCCATTTTCCTACATTTTTGGAGCTTCATAGCACAGTACAGAAGCAACCAATTTATTCCAATCTTATCGATCACCATAAATATCGCTAATTGTCACCATAAGTATCGCTTTTCAGAAAATGTCTAATGTGTCACCAGTGAATTCATTTTTTGTCACCACAAATATCTTTTTCGTCACCACAAATGTCTCGGCATAAACATGCTGTAAATTCTTTACAAGCTCCTTTTAAAGAGTTTGAGGGTTTTTTAATGGGATTACTCTGGATTGATTTTTAATTAAAGTGAAATCTTCAATTTGGAATACGCTTAGAAAGTGCGAAATATAAATTGTAGGGTCAAGGCTTGAATGAATCGTTCTACTTTACTGGACTTAGAAATACTGGAGTCGTGTGCTAAAGTTTCTAAATGCGAAAAGTTCTTGTATGACTCAACAAACCGTGTGCGTGTATCTAGACTTTCTCTTGATGTCGAGAGACAGCCATGAATAAAGTTAGCGATGCTATTTTCGCCATAAATTTTCATTTTGTGATGTTATTTTGCAACGATATTTGATAGAACGATGTTTACTTGGCGATGTTTTGTCTTAGCTATGATTTTAAAACTGCATCGTGTGGGCACCGACAGCAATGTGTTCTTGGGTATCACTTCATTTCTAGCTAGCTGGGGTCTAAATATCTATTCTAAGCGTATTCCATATTAAAGATTTCACTTTAATTATAAAATAATACAGAATAGTCCAATAAAAACCAACCACCAGGTTTTTTAAACGATTTTGTATTTGCCTGTGCGCAATTAACTGTATGATTAAAGCAAGACATTTATTTTGTGACGAACGCGATATTTATGGGGACAAAAAATGAATTCACTGGTGACACAATGAATATTTTCTGAAAAACGTTACTTATGGTGACAATTTGCGATATTTATGGTGACCGAAAAGAGACATGCCATTTAAAAACAATTCGACAATCCTTCGTTTAAATCAATACAAAATGCTTAATATAAATTCAATATAAATTTAATGGACACTTCTTTTTGTCCCAAAGAACCTCGACAGTTCTAAAACCGATCTGTTTCCAGAATATAATATTATAATCTATATTTATATCCGGTATAATTTTAACTATACATTCTTGTTCCTACGGACGGTTCAGGAATGCCAAAACGGAGCGGTAACCATACTATCTTTCGTGAATATGAATATCAATTGTGGGATTCCAATTGATTTGAATGATTCGAAATTATTGTATTATCTCAAACAGTTATAACTGTGCTTAATCACATTTATTTCAAAATGTCATTTTGCAGCTTACATTAATATCCGGCTAGATTTTTAATGTGCCTTCTTATTCCCACTGATTAGTTCGACATTACCCAAATTAACTAACAACCACATATTGTTTGATTTTTTTCTATTTAAACTGCAAAGCACAAATTGATTTGACATTCTTATATTATCTGGATGAACCTTAACTTTGACTTATAAAGAAAGATCTGAAATGATATTTTTCTAATTTATATTTTACGGTCTACATTTATAACGTTGCATATTTTAACAATACTTTCATATCACCACAAAATAATTCGAAAATGTCCCATTTATGTGACAACCTGATGCACTTTCGTTGAAATCAAAATCAAATTGAAAACTCAAATTGATTCGACCTTCTTTTATTACCCTAAAGACTTGGGACTCTGCTTAAACCGATCTTTTTCCAAGATGTCCTTTTCTTGTCTGCATATTTATTGCTTACTGTTATTATTTCAACAGTTTCTCCTTATCTCTACAAAAAGCTTCAAAGATGCCTCAATTTTGTGACAACAACTTATACATTCTCGTGTTACTCAATGTAAACTGCAGGACTTAAATTGATTTGACATTCTTTTATTATCTTAAACATTCGTGCCTGTACTGAAGTAGATTTGTTTCCAAAATGTACTTCTCTGGTTGAAAACCGTGTCACTTTGAATCATTTGACAACCATGCACTTTTTATGTTACAAAAAATAAACTGCATGACATAAATTGATTTGGAATTCTTTTTTGTCTCCAAGAACCACATCAGTTTTCAGTCTTCATTTGTAGTCGTCTGATAACAATCAAATATCCTCAGAAAATGTAGAAATACATTGTTCCTTGAACCTGTACAAAAAGTATGTTTTATAATTTTTGCACTAAGATTTAATAGCTGAAGTTGATTCAGAGAGGTTGAGGGACATTTTGGTCCGACTTGTAAGACTATTATACTGTTTCAAAGCCCAGCCTGGACGTTAAATTTTGTGTAGCCTGTTCTACATTCGTTTTATGAGCATTTGATTGGAAATTAAATCTTTACTGTTTCTCCTAAGCCTAGTTGGTTTCGAAAATACTTTTCCACCAACTACAAACGTAACCATAATTGGCGAGATCTCTGCTGATCTCGTAATGAACCACCCCACATAATACACCATTCTACACACGATGAAGTTAATCTTCAAACAAAACGTCGTAACTTCCATTCTTAACACGAATTACGTTACACTCAAAATCTACAAAAGCGTTTTTTCTAATACTGTCCCCCTTAAAGTAAAATAAAACATACTTAAATGCATTGCCTGCTGTTCTGCCTTGGAAATTTTAAGCCTTGCCAAGCCACGAACTGTAAAATACGATTCCACGAACCAAGGTCAATTTAATTCATAACATAATAAACCTATTTCTTAGTTCTTTTGTTCTATTTATATGCTCACTCGTAAAAATTATTAAATCTCATTAATAACTACTGAATTGTACTGTTAAGATTTAATATCTTTTGCGTTTAAAACAGGTTTGGTTCGCATAAATTCATTCACAGCAATTCTTTTAGCTTCTTGGAAGTTCTTAGCGTTATGAAATTTCCAAGAATGACAATAATTCGAAATCTCCTCCTTATTATTTTGAGTGATTTTTGTAATTCTCAACACAA
>JAQGAC010001039.1:0-16331 GCA_034696585.1 Isotomurus maculatus | reverse complement strand
TCATGAGAGGAAGCCGAGCATATTCCCGTTCTAGCGTGAGTCCAGGGATAAAACCACTGGACCACGTAGCCGTGGCTTGACTCTGAGGGGTACAAATCAATGTTCGAGATTTCATTAGCAGCTGCTGAAAATGAAAGTTTATCGACAGCTGAAAGAATGAAGAAATTAGACTACGTTAGAGTGCAGGCGTTGAATAAGAAACGGACAGAAGAACTATTTGATCGAAGCAGCATTCAAAGCCTTATTAGCATTGTTCTTAATGAGTCGAATGACATGGACTTGAGGAAAGCAGCGGGTGAAAGCATCGAAAACTATTTGGAGCATAAAATAAAGCCTACGGCTTTGATTGTAGATGAGATGGCAGATCTTTCGAAAACTTTAGAGGCAATCATCCACGTTCCATTGCAAGCTTGTATCATACGCATCCTGCTCAAGAATTTAATTTCCTTGGAAATAAACTCTGAAGAATCAATTCCAGACCTTATTTGGATTTCTATTGTTCAATTTGCTTTGTCAAGCAAAGATTTAAGCGTCAAGGCAATTGTTCTTGCTGCTCTTCAGACTTTGAGTGAAACTTTTCCCATTCCTGGAGCAGAAAGGCTTGCCCCACTTTTGATTTCGAATGACTCTGTTTCTGAAAAGGACTTGAAATTCTGTGACACTGAAGTAGCAGATGACTCAGACTCCGATGAAGATGAAGAAGTTAAGATTTCCTTATCCAGTATGGTTATAAAAGTACTTTTGAATACTAAGGATCACATTAACAATATTGGTGACACCGATATGGAAAAATTATTGGACTTTGTAATGCAAGCGATCAGTGTTGCTTCAGATAAGCAGACACGAATAATGAGCTCAGAATATTTATACTTTCAAGCTGCAGTCTCAACAATTCACTTTGAGGAGTCGTTTCTGCTGAGCATTATGGAATTCCTTCAAGACCCTGTTGCAGACGTAAAATCATATTGCACATGGGTATTTTTAGAGGTAGCAGCGAATCACTCTAAATCCGATGCTGAGGTTCCTTTACACCCGCAGGTCTTTGATAAAGTTGTGGACTGCTTTATTAGCGATAAAATGACCTTTAAGAATCTCCCCAATTTTATGAAGGAAATAAATGAGAATGTCACACGCATTATCGGCTGGGAATCTTTGAAATCAAATTCGTTTTTTAAGACGAATGCTTTTAACCTGCTGGGAACTTTACTGGAGACAGAAACAAATGAGAAAAGAATTTTAACCATAGTTCAGAATTACTGTGAATGTCACACTCAGAGCAGAATTCCTGATAGTCTTGTTGAAGTTATAGAGCCAATGTTGCTTTCAAGCTTGAATTCAAATAAGGACTTGCTACGAAAAATTTTCGTATTCTTGATTCAGCGAGGTCAGATTGTTCCAAACGGAGTTATTCAATATTTGGCTGATGAATTAATTGGATTTTCATTCGAGAAGCGAGGAGAGTACTTAAACACGATGCAGACATTTGTCAAAGCGAATCTGAATCAGGAATTCAGTTCTCACAAGTTTACTAGAGTTATGATAGAATTATGGAATGTGATGTTCTGGGCAAATAAATCTGCAGCAGGGGAAATTACAGTTGCATCACAAGAAGATCTTTGGAAACAGATGACAAAATTCCTTGAGAAAGGTAATAAATTCACCCAAGAAGGTTTCAGAGTAATTGTCAGCCAAACGGATGAAATGAAAATGACCGAGAAAGTTCTTTCGTGTCTACTACTCGCAGCTGAAAATGGCCAGAACATCCCAGAGAAAGTTCTCGCATCACTTTCTTCCTCAATTGAAAACATATGGAGCAGCAGAAACCTTTTTGTGAAGTTTTGCCGTGCAATCGTCAGCAACAATCAGACACTTCCAGCAGAAATTAGACAATTTTTGGAGATCAAGCTATCTGATAGAGAACATGTTTCAGAAATTCTACCTGTGATTCTTCTTGAAGTAAAGATTCATTGTTCCATGTCATTAGAGACGTTAAGCATTATTTGTGAAATGTACTCTGAGGACATAACCAACAAGGAACTTTTGACGGGCTTAATTTCTGCAACTGAAAGATCAAACCAACTCTCAAAGGCCAGCGTGAACGCATTAAGTCACTGCTTCTTTAAAGCTGTAACGGTGGATGGGATGGAACTGCAGGCGATTAAAGGAATTACCAATCTTGCGTTGACAGACGGATTCGAATTAAATGACAACCAAATAAACACCATCCTTGAACTGATGACTACGTCTACAATTCCCAGGGACAATTTCAAGACTTTGAGAACAATCATTGAATGCAAAGAACTTTCTCCAGCTCAAAAAAGAATGAATGCATTTCTCCGAATTACTGAAATTGAAGATGACACAGAATTTTTGAACACGCTTGAAAATTTAATGAAACAGTTTGAAGAAACGAAATCCTCTAGAGTCAAGATGAACACATTAATCATTAAAAGATTGAAATCAATTAGCAGTAATGAAGAAGATCTTATAAAAGTCACTGCCATTACTTTAAAAGGGATCGAAGATTTTCGTACTCCTGATTTGATGACCATTCTTGAAAATTCTGCTTCTGCTTTTGTCCCCACTGAAGATGCAGAAGAAAGAACAACTTTACACGAGTTTCTGAGTGAAGCTTTAAATTCCTGCAATGTACGAAACATAACACTTTCCCAAAAACTGTTAAGAACCTTGGAATCTAATTTGAATGTATCAGTGGACTTGCTCCTGCCATTAATTGACCAATACGAGTTTAGTTTGGAAACTCAGCTTGAAGTAAACTTGATTCATTTAGAATCGTCTAACAATGAACAGCTCACTGAAAGTATTCTTGACAAAATCTCATTGTTGTTGTCCAAAGGTCTCGTGCCAAGTGGTTCCAGCATTCAACGAATAATAAACAACGAATGCAAAGCTAAGTGTTTTACTGAAATTCTTGCGAGGCTCATTGTTTCCTCCAACAATCAATTCAAGTTGGACACCAATATGGCTGAGATTTTCTTAGATGAATTTAATAATCGCAGAAACCTTAACCGTTGCATGTACTCCGCTATGAAAATAATTCTGAAATTCAACGGGAATTTGTACACACTTGAGCATTTGGAATCTTTAGAAAATGCTCTTGTGGAGCATTTCTATGGGGAGACAACTTCTGATGTGCAACTAAACGTGTTGGAATGTATTCCTCCGTTGGTATCTTTATATACTGAAGAGCAAGCTCCTTCTCCTCAACTTATGGAAATTCTGAATCAGAATTTAATTAACACCAATCCAGGGTTACGACTCATGGCCTATCAAGCCTTATCTGAGTTAGACGATCAAGGGATTGAACTTTCTTATTTCGAAGATGTCAAGGATAACATTGCATCCCAAGTAGACTCGGCTCTTGAAGAGGACGTTGATTGGTCTGAAGTTGAAAGCGAAGTGCTAAAGGCTTTATTGTCTCTTGAGACTTGGGATTTCACAATTTTTAAGTCTAATCAAAATAACCAAATGATGTGGAAGCAAGAACTTATTTTATCAAACATAATTGCTTGTTTTGTTAGCAATCCTTTGGATAAACTAATTTTTTTGGAACTAATTAGACGATTATCCGAGAAACTTGAAGGTGTAAATCAGACCTGTACTGCATTACAAGCTGCAACTAAACTCTTCAGGGAAGGACACAACACTCATACCGTGATGAGAGTTTTAGAGTCACTTGAAATAATTGCTTCAAATGATCTGAATAAATTAAGATCAGTGGTGGAAAACTCCGAGTTACAATTAAATGTGACCTCAATTGTGGACACTGCTTTGGAAATTATTATCAGCAGGAAATGTCAATTCAACTCCCAAATGAGGAAATGGTTAGCAACAGAAGCAAACCAGAAGTTAGGATTTGATTTAAGCAAGCAGCTAATTGATTCCATAAGCGAACTAAACTGCTTTGAAGTATTTGAAAGGATTATCATTGTTGCTCAAGACTTGAACAGGGATGCTCAATTAAATCTGAAAGCTAACAGCTGTAGCTTGAAGGAACTTTGCAAGCAAGTCGAAGAGATGGCCCTTATCACTCTGGTTTATAATTCAAGGCTCAATAAAACCAGCAAACGACTAGGAAACCTGTTTGTGCAGTTAGTGAAGACGTCACTGCCTTATGAATTACTTAAAAGGTTGGTTAGCCTGAAAATAGACCTCCTTGTTAGAAATGAGAGGATCAGTGACCTGGAAGCTATCCTGGAAATGCTTTTAAATTATCAAGTTGGACAAGACACATTAGCTATAATCCTTGAAGCTTTAGAAACGTCACAAAAAGCAGATTCTTGGACAATCATTGCCAACAGAATAATAACGTCGTCAAGAGCTATGCGATCCACAGTCAAGTCCCCTGCAGAGGTTGTCGAGGACCTCAAGTTTAACTTAAAAGACGCCGAAGGAATCGAGAATTCTTTAGCTATTTCTAACGCCCAATTGGAATGTGACATAAATAAAATCAGGAACGGAAATTTCCCCAGCAGATTCATGGAACTGGAAAGCTTCGGAAATATTTGCGAATGGAAAGGAATTGAAATTAGGAAATGGGCTGAATTGGTACGGAATTTATTCCGAAACAGAACTTTATGGATGTCCTATGAAGTTTCTATCGAAGCTATTTCCATTTCTAAACAGGCGTTTCATCTTTGTACAAACTTCCACCTCACAAACGTCCAAACAGTTTCCCTTCTGTTGGCCCTTAACAAAGGATTACAAGGACAGCTGCAACAAGTAGCGACGGGATCTGGGAAGTCAACAATCGTTGCTGTGCTAGCCGCAATAAATTCCATCCGCTGTGGATCTGCAGACATTTACACAAGCAGTCCTGTTCTAGCAGAAAGAGATGCAAAATCATGGGCAAAATTTTATACCCTCTTTGGTCTCAGTTGTAGTCACAATGATGATTTGGTACGAGGAAGCTACACACGAGGACTTAAGCAGTGTTACACTGCTGACGTCGTGTATGGAGAGACTTCAATGTTCCAGTTTGACTATCTCCGACATCACTACTCCAACCTGGGAACGCTCGGTCATAGAAGAAATGATTTCGCCATTGTGGACGAGGCAGACAGTATGCTTGTGGATGACTTGTCTAAATTAGCACGGCTTTCATCCCTCCTTCCTGGAATGGACTTGATCCAAATTCTTTATCATGTCACTTGGCAGCGAGTGTCTTTTATAGAATCAAAGCTCTTCAGTATCGGCCCAGACCAAATATATTTTATCCAGGGAAAAATTTCCCACAACGAGAAATCCGAACCATACTTGGAATTCTGCAACAACTCTGAAACTGGACAAATCAGTAAAATTGAAGACTTGGTTTCCTATATCCTTCGCGGGGAAGGCTTAGGAACCGCTGGAATAATCCCAATAGAAAATCTCTATGAATTTGTATCAGATCATTTAACAAATTTCCTAAAGGCATTTACAGGTCTCGGCTTAAAGGACAACAAGCATCCAGAAGGATTCGATATTGCCGAAGAAACTCGAGTGAAGATCCCACGAAACCTGAGGTATTGGGTGGAAACTCAGATCCCAAAATGGGTTGACAGCTGCATAACTGCCAAAGGCTACCAAGAAACAGTTCATTATTTGGTTGAAGACGGACAAGTGAAGCCTGTGGACTACAACACAACTGGAATTGTCCAAGACTCAACTTCTTGGAGTGGAGGTCTCCACCAATTCCTCCAGATTAAACACGGACTCAAAATGACATCAGAAACCGTAACAACCAACTTCATTTCCAACATGGCCATGTTTCAAAAATATTCCAAATCCTACACAGTTGTTGGAGAACTTGCTGGGCCCTCAGAATTCAAATCAAAAGCAATGGAAAGATTCTCTTTTCAGGAGTGCAACATCGTCGGTCTCACAGGAACTCTTGGGTCAAGTCACACAAGGAGAATGCTAAGAGATTTGTACAATGTTAACTGTGTGAACCTTCCTCAAGCGCATCATCTCCAGTATGTTCAGTACAAGGACAATTTAGTTCAGAGTAGAAACGAATGGTTGAGTGAAATTGTCCACGCAGCTGACTCGGAAGTTATGAGAGACAGAGGAGTCCTCATAATCTGTGAAACGATAAGAGATGCTCTTGAGGTGAGTGAAGAATTGAAGTCATCGTTGCCAAAGGCAAAAACAAAGCTCTATACGAAGAACAATGCTGGCCAAGAAGGTGAAATTGAAAGAATTCAACCTGGAGAAGTTTTTATCGCAACAAACTTGGCTGGAAGAGGAACAGATATTAAAACAGATGGCATTGAGGAGTTTGGAGGCCTTCATGTTATCCTAACGTTTTTGGCGATGAATGTTCGTGTGGAGGAACAAGCTTTCGGGAGAACAGCAAGGCAAGGTCGATTGGGATCGGGTCAGCTAATCTGCATAAGTGTTGAGACGTCTGGTGCAGATATTCGAAAACAACGGGATGCTCAACAGGAAGCCCAACTGCAGGAATTTGTTGGTAATGATCTTCCACTATTAAAAGCAAAGGACAAGTGCTTTACAGGATTTTGCAATTTTCTGAATAACGCTAGAAAGTATCTCCGTGAGGAACATGCAGATGAGTCAGCCTGGACACAATTCAAAGGATTTCTTGGATGCGATTCGGACTCTCCACCAACCACTATTGAGCTGAATGTCATCCAAGCGATTGAAGAACGGTGGGCCATGTTCCTTGGAATTCAGCTGGAGGGAAACAAAATTCCCCTAACTAAAGCTTGGGGATATTACAAGTTCTTTGAGCAACGGATTAACCTTGACATGAAACAAGGAGCAAGTAAAGTCATTCGAAGTCCATTCTACCATATCTCCATTGGAAATGACTTCCTACTGAAAGACTGCAAAACAACCAACTACATCCAAGAAGCAATGGAAGCTTTTAATAATGCCATACGTTTTGATTCCAACTTTGCTACAGCAGCTTATGTAGGGAAGGGATTCTGCTACTTACGAGGCACACGAAACCTTATCAGAGCAGACACACACGAAGACAACTGCAGAACCAAGGCTATGGCTTGTTTTAACGTCGCCTTATCTCAAATACAACAAGAATTAGGAAACATTTCTTCGTCGCAAAGTCTTGTTCAGTCTGACAGTTCTACTGGGATGACCACTGATTTATTTGAACAAATAACACTGAAGCAAAATGCATTGAACAATTATTCAAATTGTATAGAAAAGGCTGTGCAAGTGGCAAAGGGTTCTTTGAGGGGCATTAATATCACTGCAATAGATGCGACTCAGAAAAAGGAATTTGTTCCACACATGAGCAAATCATTTAATTACACCGATAACACTGTAGATTCCTGTTCGAATGTAATTTCACATTTGGCAAAGACGCACAACACATTTTCGCTTGAATTTAATGACTTAACTGTTAGTCAGGATTCCGGTGCGAAGGATCAAGCAAAGAATACAATCGAAAATTGCAAGGGATTGTGCACCTCAGTTGATATCCTTTGCAAAGAAACGCATGGCGTGGACAGCCTTCTTCAGGTGATCAGTCCTGATAAGTATGGAAATGAACTTTCTCGAGCAGCTGCACTTGAAATGCTGAAGGCATGGAAAGAGACTTTGTCGATGAAAGAGAAAGCCAAAGAGATGATTAAGAAAAAGGCCAATATTAACATTGAAATCATTGGTGATCACAATGTTTCAAGGAAAACTGTGACCGATTTGACTTTCGATAAGGCAATCAAACAAATTGAAGATCTGTCGGAATCGGCACTAGTTAACCTACGGTACAAATCAGGGAACTCTGATATCCACAATGTGATGAAAGATGTCGAATTAACGATTGAATTAATCGCCTGCAATCAAACTAAAATCCTTCAGACACTTTGTTTACTGTCTAACACCACCGTTGACCTCCAAGTCCAGAGTTCCAATTTGGAAGGATTTATGGAGAACCTTTCTTCTGTTGAATTGCAGAACAAGGAAATTACTTTGTTAAAATGCAGCCCGGATAGTTCTGGATGGACTTCAATAATTGTCCCATCTCCAGAGGGACATTGGAACAAAGAGGAATTTGAAAATGGAGAAGCTTTCTTCAAAGATCTGGAGATAAGCGAAGCCATGGATATCGCAAATATTTGTGAAGATAAGGATTCTTTTTCGCTAACCATAAACCATTTAAGCAAAACAGGTTTCTTTAGCTCATTTGAAATGCTCAAAGAAAATAAACAGATATTTTCTAAGCTGAAAATGGCATTTAAAAACGTTCATAAGCGGAAATATGCGGACATCATAAGCTGCTTGAGAAACAAATTGACACACTTAAAATTCTCAATCGTCTTAAATGAGCTATCGACGGAAAACGCCGAGCGTGCTTTAAAAAAAGCTGATATGGGAATGGAACCCATCCAGGAATCCAAACAGACTTTCCTGAGCGACAGTTTCTGCAATGAATGGCTTCCAGTCACCGAATTGTGGGAGTTCCAATTGAGAGGAATTTACATAATGTGCGAATTCAACGAGAAGTCTCCCATTCCTTGGTTTAGCATAGGATGCGTGTTGGCTCTTGCAGCCATCCAACTAGCAATCGGAGGAATCTTAGTTTGCACCGGATTTGGAGCGTCTGTGGGAATGGGACTTATCACCGAAGGAGCAGCAGATATCTTCACAGCTTATCGTGCCTATTCCAACCGGGAGTTTAGTTGGGGTAGCTATGCAACCCAAAAAGCTGTTAGCCTTGTGATTGCTGCAGTCTCTGCTGGATTGGGGAAACTCAAAGATGCTGCAACAGGAGTGAAAGCAATTGCTGAAAGTGTTACACGTGAAGCTGGAGAACGAGCGTTAACTACAGTTATGGCAGAAGGGGGCAAGAAGGCTGCTATCCAACTGACAAAGAGTAACTTAAGATCTCTTGCAGTAAAACAAATTGGAGTGTCTGTTGGTGAAGCTGCCGCTAGAGAAGGAATTAATTCACTCGTAACAATGGGCAGTCAACTCGTTATGAGCAATTACAAATCCGATGTGGTCAGAAGTGTGGAGAGTAAAGTTAGAGGGCAATTCTATACAAATGTGGATTTACGGAAATACCTCGGACTACTTTGGGCTCTAGATAAGCTCTCACAGTCAAAAAATTTGGATTCTAAAATAAAAACAGCAGTGCAAGAAACATTAAATCCAAAATCAGCTACCTTTACTGCTTTGTGGAATTCTGTTGGCCTCCCTCTGCTACAAGGAGTTCTCTCAAGTTCCAAGCAAGTTGGAGGAATAGCCAGCATTGGTTTCCGAATCGCAGGAATACTAAACGGAATGACAGAAATAGTTTTCGTAATTGAAAAGGTAATGGAGGCGATTGTAAAAAAGCTAGAGGCGGAAAATGCAACAGATATCATTCAGATTTTGGTACACCGTCTCAAAATGAATCCTGTGGAAGCACAACGCACTGAAATGTCTTTTAGCCATGCAACTGAGAATGACTTGGCATATTTCAGGTTTGAAGTAAGTTCACAAGAAAACAAAACAGTTTCCGAGTACTTTAAAAAATTGAATACAACGCAACTAGATTTCAAAATAGAAAAGATGGATATGACAATCAAATGGATGAGCGATACTTTAAGTGAGCATATCCTTAAGGTAGCTGACTCTCAAATCAGGGCTCCGATAACTACCTTCATAACAAGCAAAGCTGTGTCCCAAGTTTCCAAATTTGTCCAAAGTAATTTTATTATCAGCTCTGAGCACAACACAGACGATTTAAAGGACAAGAAGAATATCACAGTGTCTCAGCAGATTGACGCTCAGGCGAAACAATACATGATTCAATACCAACAAGTGGAAATAAGCAGGAAAATTGCAAATGCCCAAGACAAACCAGAAGGAGAGAAAATTCCTCAGGATGTAACAGAAAAAATCAACAAAACTATTCAGGGAGCTCCAGCCGGAATAAATGAAATGTCCACTCTTGCAAAATTGGAAGGAAAACAACTTGTCATCCTGACTGACAAAGATTCCATTCCACAGGGAAATTCCTCTCCAGATAAAATCGTTGTGTTGTACACCCCAGGAACAAAAGAATCGGAAGGAGTAGGACATTACAGTTTGGTGGACTCTGAAACAGGACGAGTAGTTCCTATAGACAGCACCAATATGGACTGTGGGTATGCAATATTTGCCCACTTAAATCCTGGCACAACACCTGCGGAAATGAGACTGAAGGTAGCTTACTTCATGCACGAGCATCCCACAACATTCAGCAGTGTTATTCAGAATGAAGCATGGATTCAAAATCGGTTTCCCAATGACGCTAATAAGTATTTGTTGGTGGGCGGCACGGAAAAGGACAAAGCCGAGAACCGAACAAGGAAAGTAGTAGGAGGTTCGGAAGACGAACAGGATAAGAAACGTATGAAGACAAAAAAGAGCAAGGAGTCCGATGCTGCAAAGCTAAAAGGAGAAGAGGAAAGGAAACGTATTAAGGACGGAATAATAAAGCAGAGTGTTAAAGAATCAACTGATTTCAAAAATATTGCAGGAGAGGCTGTGACCCTTACAACTAAATCCATGTCACATATTCCTCCCAAAGCTACAAGCGAGGGTGGTAAAAACCACAATTTCACTGTATTGGCCTCTGAGTGTAAGGAGGCTGAAGCTAATACCAGATCCGAAACAAGTAACAAAGTATTCAGTAGCCGAAATCATATCGATAATCAAGTGCATGGTGGGGAAAATGTACAACAAAACCTTTCCGTTGGACACCGCAGTATGAATACTGTAGAATCTTCTGGTCCTGAAAAAATATTTAAAATTGTGAAGAACAAAATACATGAGGGTATTGAGAAAGGAGAATTACACGAGGACACAGAAATTGTTCACAAATACCATGTGGATTATCCCGAACAATCTACCAAAGACGGGAAGCTGAGACTTGCGGAATCTGTGATTCACTCATACGGAGTCAATAATCCTAAAGCACAGGCTATACTTGACAAAGAGTTCAGAGAAAATAATCTTTACCTGAAGAAAGTAGGTACAGTTGACGGCGTAACATTCACTGATTATGAAATAAAGTTGAAAATGGACGATAGAACGGGAAAAGCAAAAGCTGTACCTGTTAATGAGAGGTCAGATAATGAACGGTATCTTACGACCGAGTCAGAGGGCTGCTTTAGTCCAACTGAACATCTTCCGTCCATATCAGGGGATCACAGTATTGAAACTGAAAAAGTACACATTTTTAAAGAACCAAAGGCTCCCAAAGTAATGTTTTCGTCCCCGTCAGAGGGTATTGGCCGTATTTTGTCCGAGTCTGATGATTATGTCGCTGACGATGAACATCCTTCGTCCGTGTCAGACGGTTATCCTACTTTAACAGAAGATTAACCTTTGTCGACTACTTAGGAATAGTAATTATCGGATGCGACTTGATATAAAAGGAACCTTTCACAAACATTCATGAAATGATGACATTCTCAATCGAAATTACAACCTGGTGATCTACATTCCAATGGAGAAATAGGTAGTACCGTATGACATTCTATATGTAATGATGCCTAAGTCAAAAATTCAATAGATTCAAAAGCCAAAAAATAACTGTTTTAATCTTCGACCGTCTCTTTCCTTCATTCCAAATTTACTTTTGAACATTTTCATTAGTTCTGCTCTACTGCTTTTCAAGTAGTTTTAAATCCCGAAAATTCCAAATATTCTTAATGGAAACACAAGCTGAACCTGATAGACGTTGTAGCGTAAACTAAACTTTCATCAGAAATATAGAAATTTAGTTCCAAATTTGCCAATATAATCCACTGATAATTGGTATTGTTATCTCTAAATAATTCAAGAATAAAGATACTATCTAACTTTCACCACATTAATGTCTCATTATTTCAATCATATTAATAACGTATACACTGAATATTTAACCCTGAAAGGAAATGTCTACCACGACTTACTACTGACTAGATCAAATAAAGTCTACCATTGGACATCAGTGCTTATGTTTTCAGTGAAGTGTCATACAGCTAGTTGCATGCATGTCCTTGGCTATAATTAAAATTATTCAACCATGTTTTTCTTATCCATTGGAAGCTGCATTTGAAAAAAAATATCTCATATTCATTAGAATTGCTGAGACTCAGTGACCTGTTTCAATGTAGAGACATACAATTCACTTATACTCAATGATTCGTATAATTGTATAATTTTAAGCAATATTAGTTTAAAGACACCCGTCTTTGAATAAAATTGCCGACGCACAGCATTTTTTAAAATATTCAGATACTGAATCGGAGTGGAAAGATTTAAAGCTGAAATCTGGACATACTTATCTTTAACAAAACCATTTGAATCTACAATCGAAAGCTTCTAGATCAAATTTCTAGCTTGGACTCACTTGAACACTCAATACTGAGGAGTCTTTCTTTTTTTACTTTGAGAAAGACGGCTAGCAATTAGGTTAATCACACGAAGGGCGGAATGCATGAGATATCAAAAGTACTTCATTGCTGTATTTTTTGGCGACGGACTCGGTTTTTTATTTAGTCGATCCTTCTTCCCTGAAGTCAGAATGATTACCAAACGGCAATTTTGATGAGTGCGTATTATATGAAGTTTTAGCAGTTTCGTTGGATATTTCATTTTCAAATGAGACGTGAAGGTTTGGAAGGGACAGACACTTGAGATTGTTGAGAATGATTATCTTAACGTGATTCTGGGGTGTTATAATAATCTTCACATTTGTTGTTTTCATGTCTCATGCTTCCATGGTTAATTTTCTCACATGGCTTTATTTCAATCGTCTGCATGAAAAAGTTTCAAAATCCTGTTCGGATTCAGCTTTTTCTTTCATTGAAATATCAAGTTTAGATTGTTGGTTTCTGATGCAAATTGTTCCTGGAGCAAAGAAATTTCAACACCAAAATTGTTGCCCAACTGATGCAAAAAGAAAGGATGCAACATTGTGAATTTAATAAATTAACGATCTACAATAGTTGCGAAAAATATCCACTCATGCAAATTGATAATTGCACATTGTTTTTTTAAATTTATTACAAATTGATCCTTGAGGGGTCTTTTGGAACTTGTGGCACAAACCTTAAACGAAGTTACACGTCCAAGGAAGATTTGTGAAGATACGACCACTTAAATTCCAAAAGCTAATAGGGGACAGATATTCTGTCGTTTGCCTAAAAGACATTTATGCAAAATAAGGTGCTAAAATATTTTGCATAAGTGTTTTATTTTGCATTCCGTGTTGTTGCATAAGGAAAAATTTGCATCATAATCTGATTACCAACTTTTATTAGCAAATATTACTTATCCAGAATAAGTGTTGATACAGCAAATAAAACCAGGACGTCCTTTATCGCAGTTTCCATTAATGTATCCACCTGAACGAGTACAAGCTTCTGGGATTATGCAAGCCCCGGTGTTGCCATTACATCCTTCCAGAATAGCTGAAATTAAAATCAGAAATAAATTATAAAAGAAAAAATTTTTTGAAATGAGAGAAGAAGACTTACCGAATACACCAACAGTGAGTACTGCTATTAGAATTGTAACAATAAGAAGTACGCAATTGCCCATATTTTAGCGAATAAAGAAACCAAAATAGTCTAAAATTGGGCTTGTGACACAATCCGTGAACCAAGAGAAGCCTGTTCAAACACAACACTGCAGTAATATTCGATTTTTATTTTAGACGGCTTTTATATGAAACACCTGGGCTTGACTCTGACGCTTCTACTCAGAAAACTTATTAGCTTTTTGCAAGGTCTTAAAGTTCGAGGAAAAGAAGTCAACTTTAATGGGATGAAGTTTGCTTCTCAGAAAACCTGTTGAGTAGATATAGGTATGGGGCCAGCAAGTACAATTCTGCCTGTCAAATCCCCCTTGGCTACATGATAATTGTAATTATGTTGGAAGGTTGTGCATTGAATGCTCTCCAGCTTGTGTGAATGTGTAAATGTAATGCAGTTTCTCTCAGTGTTCCCAAATTAAGTAACACTTTGTGCATGAGAAGGTATCTTAAAGATGCATCTCACTTACGAACCTGTTTTTATGCAGTTTACTTACAAATAGAGATCCAAACTCCAATATCAATTCTATAAGGCAAAACTGAGTTTCATACCAATCAAACATTTGCAATACACTTCCAGGGGTTTCTTTAAATCGCAATTTTGGTTTTCCATTCTGGTAAACCGTTTTATGCAAAACCACTCGAGAAATGGCTTATGTAAGCCATTAGATGTACATCTTAATATATGTACACTTGATGCTATAAGCAACCAACGATTAATACAAATGGCCGTTTCATTGCTATAAAAACGTTGGTGTTGAATATTTGCTAAAAGAACCTTTTTCATCATTTCAACGACACAGAAACTAATTTTTGCTAGTTTCATTTATTTTTGTTAAAGGGGATTCTTCGCTATAAGCATATAATATATATGCTATCAAACACTAGCAATAATTTTAAAATTGTTCAATCAGTTGTTGTTCAAGATTTTTGATTTTTTCGTACTCGAATTAAGACATAAAGATTAGATTTTGTAAGTGGTAGTTTTATAAGCACAAAAATATTATGGTTTCCAGAGTCTGGATCAGGCAGAAAAGAAACAGATGGATTTTGTTTGAAGAACGGCTTATTGCATGCTTTCTTACCGTAAAATTACACACATGATAAGAATTTCATTTAGATACATGATTATTTAATAAGGAGGTACCTATAATTCTAGTAATCGCGGGGAATGAATTATCTTAGTTCTCATTCTGTCATGAATTCCTGCATAAAGCCATCTGCAGAGTTAGCAATTATCTGAAATCTGCAACTAATAACTACAGCGTGCAATATTCAGTCCAGTATTAGTCTACTAATTTCGCAGTCTTTAATTAAGAGAAATAAAACGAGTGGATTATCAATTTATCATGTATGACTAATCTGACTACATACAGCATGAAGTGGAAATATGCGTTTTTGGAATATAGCAGAAAGCCATAAATTTAACACCACTTTTTAATTACTGGGCTCATTGCACTGCGATCCACTGCATTGTCTACTTTTACACAATTACCTGTGTAATCAACCAAGGCATAATATTAATTTATTTTTAGGCTTGAATTACCCAACTGTGTAACCAAATATATCTAAAATTTCCTGCCACCTGTCAGCAGTAAATCTTGCAGATTTTGTATAAAAACGAAAATCCGCTCCCAACTATTTCATCATTACAATTACACCAAACAACCTTTATTCACAACAAGTTTAATAGCATTTTACATCTTAAACCAACCATGAAAGACAGAGGACCCCTTCTCATTCTAATATTCGTCGTCGTGTTGTCTCTCTTTGCCCCTTTTGTACACTCTGGGTCCATCGCTGACTCCCTAATGGCAAAGATAAAAAGCCAAGGAAAATCAGACGCTGTCCTGGAGCTGCCTTCGGTCCTGAGCTCCGTCCTTTCTAACCCCGCGATGACCTTCCTTTCCGGAGGCGCCAAGACGTCAATGCTGAAAACTCTGATGAAGCAACTCACCTCATCTGCACAAGCCCCGTTCATGTCAACAATCAGCAGCTTGGGTTTCGCTGAAGCAGCAAAGCCATTCTGGATAGCTAACAAGGTCTCCATAAAGAACGCGAATCTCCCACTTGTCCAGGCCCTGTCCAGTCTTCCAGGTCCTTTCACTTTGAGAGAGCCACAAGAAGTGAAACTGATTCAATCGTTCCCGTCGGACATTCTTAATATTTCTAAACGACAAGAACGGGCGGAATGGGGTGTCGAAAGAATCGAAGCTCCTGCCATTTGGCAAACAAAAACCCGAGGAGAAAATGTGATCGTCGCAGGAATCGACACGGGAGTGTTGAAAGACCACGACGCTCTACGTGACAACTTTTTCGAGGGAGGATGGCACGACGCGTTTCACATGAGTGATGAGCCTTACGACGATTCCGGCCATGGAACTCACACTATGGGAACAATGGTAGGACAATACGGAATCGGAGTTGCTCCTGGGGCAAAGTGGATTGCATGCAGAGGGTTAAAAGGCGTGCCAGGAAGTTATGAACCTCAGCTTACTGAGTGTGCACAGTTTGTTTTGGACTTCTCGCCAACTCCAAGTGTGGTTTGCAACTCCTGGGGAACTCCAGGGGGAAATACGTATTTTAATGATGAGATCGCAGCATGGAGGGCAGCGGGCATTATTCCAGTTTTTGCACTTGGAAATTCAGGGCCAAATTGTAACACAGCAGGTTCACCAGGAGACCAACCAAATTTAATTAGCGTAGGATCCACAGACTCTGGTGAAAAAATTGCGGGTGACTCCAGCAAAGGATATGCCTCTGGAAGCTGGAGAATTAAACCAGAAGTCTCTGC
>JAQGAC010001038.1:0-16332 GCA_034696585.1 Isotomurus maculatus | reverse complement strand
AGTGCATCATAATGTTATCAATCCTTTGTAGATAGTACAGAGCTCTCTTGGTGGAGTGCTTTTGTCGGATATGATGGGGACTTTTTCTGATCGTGTAGTAATAAAGCATTACGTGCTTTGAACAGAGAGATATTTGCTTAGCAAAGATTCCCTCTACCCATGCACACTCACTATATGAGAACGAGTACGTTTAGGGAAAGTTCTTGGCATAGGAAATTAAAGTGGTTTTTAAGGAATCTCACTTTTCAACTATCAAAGAGAAATTCCAACAGCACAACTACAGTTTATTGTGAGAGAAAGCAGATGTGTGTAGAGAGACATATTATTATCATAGCGTCGACATGGCCATCAGCTTGATGAAATAAGACTAGGATTCCTTCAATCTCGCAATTCTAGCATCTCCTTCTCCAGACCTGGAATGTTTGAGGTCGCCACATGTGGATGAAGGCCACATCTGTCTTATCGGTTTCGGTGTGTCGGCGAGATTGGATGGGACGAGATAAGGAGAAGAAGTCCTTGTCCAAGTGCGGTGGACGTCGGGTGTAAGTGTGAAAGTCGTGTGCCGAGCTGGGGAAAGTGGTGGTGGTTCGGATGAATCCCGTGTGGCCATGCGTCAAAGGCAGGAAGTGGATGAAGGAGCACTTAGCTGACGGGGAACCAATTTCTCCGAGTCAGTCTCCACCCTCACTTTCTCCATTTTGGCTGAAGTGGGATGCAGAGGTCTACTGCCTACCTAACACTCCCTGAATCTCCCCACACACCGAATTGCCATATAAAGCCTTTCCTCCCATTGTCCCTCTAAAAGGTGCTATATAGCCACAATGGAGAAAGTCCACTCAATCTCTACTCTGTAGAACACTTTTTGCCCACCCATTTCTCCTCGCTTTACGGGCCACACAATCGCTCCAGTTACTTACATCTCATCAAAACTAGGTCTCTCCTTTATAGTGATGCAGTCCCACTTATCAAGACCAATTCCTTCGGTTAACTCACAACCCTCTCGTTAATTTTTACACTCACCAACTTTCATGGCTCTTTTCTGTGATCAGAGTTAAGTTGGGAGCCCAATACTGCATCACAATTACACTCCCAAAAACTTTTCAAATGAGCTCAATCCATCTCTCCTCTTGGCACACCGCATCAGCGGAAAAACCACAGTGACTTATTTTCAATAGCAATTAGTACCAAACCGATCAACGACTATATATTGTGTTCGTTCGTTCCGTATCTCATAAGACGAGACACCTTGTCCAGGTTCTCATATTCCAATCCAAAGTGATCCTCCATACCTTTTGGATTCCACTCCGATTCAAACTCACGAAGTGCACCTCTTAAAATAGTAAGTACCATTCCCATTACTTAACATCCTCCATGTATCGTTAAATAGTCTCCAGGGAACCAGAGACTAAGATGCATTGTACTATACAATACATCCCATCGCTTACACAGCCACGCACAACACCAGACACACTAATTTACTACTAATACACATCTCTCTAACTGTAATCGGTTCTTGCTGACAGGTTCATTAACTATACACAAGAACCACATTGTAGCGTGTGTGTGTTCATCCTTAAAGAATCGTCAATGAGATAATAGGAAAGATTTTAGACACTCGGTCGAATTAATTCATTAGGGAATCGTCCAAATCAACTTTTATTCAATTAAGCTTCGATAGGAAGTGACACAAGAAGTAGCCTGGTTGCCTGTGATGCAGCTCTGTACAAACAAGTGTACGTACATCCTTTTCCCATACACGATCATGCGTTCAGTTCAAATTAAATATTAATTGTGATATCAGATGCAAGTTAACCACATTTTCCTCAACAGATATATTCCATCCAGCCATTGAATTGACAACTTCCAGTCGTTGTCAGGCCTCCTGTCCACCAACACACCATTACATAATTATACATCTTTCACTCACGCATATTTGTTCGTAGTTTATTTCTTGTGTACTTTCTCACCATTACTCATTCCTCCATTTCATTTGCATGTCTTTCAACAACAAACAACTTGGTTAACCAACCTTTCTTTTATTTCTCAAGACAACTCGCCTATCAAAGCATCTCTCTCCTGAAGTTACTTTTTGTTTAGAAACGGAGAACTTCTTCGCGTAGTTCTATACACTCCCGATATTCTCTCGTTTGTATTGATTGAGTCACAGGAAATTCCGTGTATATGAACGAGATGTATCGTCATTTAGTAGTTTAGACTACTTTGGAGCCGTAGGAAGGAGGGAGAAAGAAGAAGTAGAGGTCTCTATTAGTGTTCTTATCTTTGGACTGGTGGCCCTGAGTTTTAGAGTTGTGTGAAAGTGACGGAGAAAGGGGAAAGGGAGACAGATGGGGAGTTACTACAGTAATCCTTGACATTTGCAGAGGTAGAAAAGTATGATTGACCCGAGTTCATCGGAAGAGGACAGCGATGATGAGCAACACAGGGGGGAAGCCCCGGTGGCAGCGTCTCATCACAGGGGACATTTACACAGCGAGCCCCAGAGGGAAAGTCTCGATGTCCCCCATCACGCGGGGTCACATCGGTCGCTCTCGCCGAACAGCACTACTTCCTCAGATACCTTAAATGTGGGTCAGTCTGGACCCATGGGCTCTGGTCCAGGGGCAAGCAATATGAATTCTGGAGGGACACCTCTGAGAGGAACGGCCCTGCCCAGACCTACTTCACCTTCTCCGTCCCTCGTGTCGGAGAAAACGGTCACAGACCCCATCGACCCTCAGGTAACAAGGCTCGTGTCTAATTAAGCGTCGAATGTATTTGGGAACCTACTCACGCAAACTGTCATGTAATTAATGGCGTCACAGGAAAAGCAAGAAAGAGAGGAAGAGCTTAGAAAGACACGACTGCAGCTTTATGTCTTCATTTCAAGATGCATCGCCTACCCGTTTAACGCTAAACAACCAACGGACATGACGAAAAGGCATACGAAAATCACGAAAAGCCAATTGGATACAATCTTATCGCGCTTTCAGGTTCGTTTAATCCTTGTTGTCTTATTAGTTCTTTGGAATTCAATTAGCTTGTGCATTCTTCGTAACCTTCATTTCTTCTGCTTCAGAGCTTCTTGAAGGGAGACACCCAAATAGCTGCAGATGAAGCTTTTCAAAATGCAATTCTAAACTACACAGAAGTCTTTCTTAAATCTGAGCGAGTGTTGCGAATGGTGCAAGCGGGTGCGTGCTCACACCATGATTTCAGGGAAGTATTTAAAAGCAACGTTGAGAAGCGAGTGAGGTAAGTTGTGGGAGTCAAGGATGTCTTTAATCCGATTATTAAGCAGAGTGTACCAATGGAATGCACGTTTTCTCCAGATCATTGCCTGAAATCGATGGTTTGAGCAAAGAAACCGTGTTGGCTTCGTGGATGGCCAAGTTCGATTGCATTTTGAAGGGGGATGAAGACAACAAGCGTCCTCGGTTGCAGCAGTCTTTGCATTCTGAACTGATTCTGTCGAAAGAACAGTTGTACGACATGTTCCAGCAGATATTGGGAGTGAAGAAGTTCGAACATCAGCTGTTGTACAATGCTCTGCAGGTTCGGCAACTTTTGATCCGTCTGCAGTGTTTGACATGTAAATGTGAGATAGGAAGAAGAGAGGGTGAGTGTTGAATGACGTTTGCAGTTGGACTCGGCGGACGAGCAAGCAGCGGCGATTCGGAGGGAGCTGGACGGTCGACGGCAGAAGGTGTCGGACATGGAAAGGAATAGGAAACTGATGCCTCGTTTTGTCCTGAAAGAAATGGAATCCTTGTACATCGAAGAATGCCGATCAGCAATAAACATGTTGATGGCAAACCTTGAGTCTCTTCCTGTATCCAAAAGCTCAACTGACTCTAAATACGGCCTTCCGAAATTAAAAAAGTATAATCATAGGTAAGCGGAAATTAGCCGTAGATTTATGAAAGGTGTAGTTGAATAGAGAGGCATGCTGACACTCCTCTGTTTTGCTGTAACTGAGCCATGTTTTGATTTGATTTGGCCCATGTCAGGAGAAGCTCAGTGTTAAGGTAATTATCAAATTTTTCTCATCAATGGACGCAGCGTATGAGTGTTCCCCTGCTATACCTCCTCGTGTTGTATGTTCAATCCGCTGCTCTGAGCTACTGCTGTGCTACATGCCTGATCCTTTAAGTGTTCGAAATCGTGTCGTTAAAACCCCATATGAATTCACGACTGTTTTGGTGCAATCAATTTATAGGCAGTCCTAGTCAAGTACCATGTAACTGCCTCGAATGTTGTCCAAAATCCCACCTTTCTCTTTAGTTCTTTTATTCATTCATAAATAATATTATTAGTTCCTTTCGTTTGTGGTAATCGTTTGTATCTTGTACTGTGTATACATCTTTATATCGATGCACTCGTGAAGAACAAAAAATTTGTCAGTCGGTTTGTTTTCTTTCTCCTGATGGTCCAGGTCGCAGCTGTCTTTGGCGAAACTAGAAGGGGACTCCGGGGATGGAGACACTCAATTGAGTAAAATGGATGTGGTCCTTACGTTCACCCTGGAGGTACTGAGACCCCCTCAAACATTCCACGAAGAACTAAGAATGACCTCTCCACACTCTTTTCTTTCCCAGGTTGTCGTGATGGAGGTAAAAGGCCTAAAATCTCTCGCCCCCAATCGAATCGTCTACTGCACCATGGAAGTCGAAGGAGGCGAAAAGTTACAAACCGACCAAGCCGAAGCGTCTAAACCCATGTAAGCCCAACGGGGCATTTTGAAACCCCTAACAAACGACTAGTGATCTCTCCTTATCGGCAATCGTGTGTTATTCGTAGGTGGGACACTCAAGGAGATTTCTCTACTAATCATCCTCTTCCTGCCGTAAAAGTTAAGTTGTACACCGAAAACCCAGGAATGCTTGCGTTGGAAGACAAAGAACTGGGCAAGGTTGTCCTTCGGCCTACTCCATTATCATCGAAAGTGAGAACACACTCAATTCACCACGTCTTGTGTAACAACGACCCTGAGCATGAATATTCATTCCTCTGACACTGATTAATGGATTTATGAATAAATAGGCTCCAGAATGGCACAAAATGACAGTCCCTAAGAGTGCAGCAGATCAAGATTTGAGAATCAAAATTGCTTGTAGGATGGACAAGCCGTTAAATATGAAGCATTGCGGGTAGCTATCTAGAACTCTAGACTGTTTTTTGTTCGGTTTTCTGGTTCAAAATTAAGCGTTGTATTTCAGATATTTGTATGCACTGGGGAAAGGAGTGTGGAAGAAGTGGAAAAAGAGATACTACATTTTAGTTCAAGTTTCTCAATATACTTTTGCTATGTGCTCTTACAAAGAGAAGAAATCCGAACCGACGGAGATGTTACAGTTAGACGGCTACAGTGTCGACTATATTGAAGCTGCTAGTGGTAAGGTTTTAATCAAAAGGTTCTTTTGCTACCTGATGAAATGAAATTAATAGTTACGTGTGTGTCACTGTTGTGCAGCCAACTTAATGGTGGGAATGGGTAAGGGTTCTACGTTGCGAGACTGAGTGTGCATTTAATTTTAAACTAAGAATCCGGCAAAGTTAATTAATTAGCGGAGCTACTGGGTGTGTGTAATTAATACAAGTTAATTTCAGATCTGGAAGGAGGTCGTTATTTTTTCAATGCGGTGAAAGAAGGAGACAGTGTTCTTTTTGCCTGTGATGATGAAAATGAAAGTCACTTGTGGGTCATGGCCATGTACAGAGCTACAGGTCAGGCTCACAAGCCTGCACCTCCACTCACTCCTGCTGCGAAGAACTCGACTATTTCGAAAATCCAGGGGGGTACGTGTGTCTGGCTTTCGTATGCAAGAGTAATCCACTTAGTCCGGGGATTTGAGATCTTCTTTATGTGCTTCTCCTTCAGATGCCGACCGGGCAAGGAAACACGGAATGGAAGAGTACATTTCAGCAGATCCATGCAAATTCGATCATCATAACCTTTTCAAATCTTTACAAACTTTAACGTTAGATTTTCGGCTGAGTGATCCTTATTGTTCTCTTGTAAGTGGGAAAGTTTGAGTCTTGAGTTTGGGTGACTTCAAAAGGAATCTAATTTGCACACAGGGTTGGTTCAGTCCGGGACAACTTTTTGTTCTGGACGAATACTGCGCCCGTTATGGTGTTCGAGGTTGCTATCGACATTTGGTGTACCTTGGTGACCTGCTGGATCGGTCTGAGCGTGGGCTCATGATTGATCCGACCCTAATCCATTACTCCTTTGCGTTTTGCGCATCCCATGTGCACGGCAACAGGTCAGACATGTATGAATTTCCATTTCACATCTCACCATATTAATGTCTTTTTACTGAGTGATTCTTTGTTGAGCAAAATAGCCTTGTTTCGGCTTGGTAAAAACATCTTGGCTGTAATGTCTTGCATTTATACTCCATTAAAAGATGTGCCCATTGCCAAATATCGGTAAATGACAATCCCCAGTCAATTTAGAGGGAACTGATAAATCCCGTCATAAAATCCCTGATAAATTCCTCAGTCCCTGTAGAGACGAATCGTCTTCCCTTATCCTCTTTTCGGATGCCGTCTTTCTTGTTACCACCCTTGTTACGTGCATGCATGTTTGATTGACTTGTGACTTGTCTACTTTATATGAACTGCAATGAAACTTTCGCAATGTTTTCTATAAGGAATGTTCTGAATCTGAATGCGACTTGAACAATTATATGAATCGAATTTCCTATTCTGAATACGAAATCAGAGGCGGTTGAATGAGTGTGCATGTGTGCATTCCAAAGCAATTTTGGCTGTTGAATGAAAAATGTTCAAAACTGAGTTTTGGGAAAATCGCGTATTTTTTGCTGCTACTCAGATGTCTCATTAAATTGTTTGACGTGACCAATATTTTGCAAAATCCTGGGAGCTTATCCATTCCAGTGCACAATAGTTAATAAATCACAAATGTAGAATAGAGATAATTACAATATTTCCCATAACTAATTCTGCCGAATATCACAGTCATACAGGGCTCACTTTTGTCTCACACGTGCAAATAAAGTCAAATGAGACATTAACAAAGTTTTCAAGTTAAACTTTAATGAGTAGCGATCTCTACTAATTGTTCTATAGACTTAATCAAGCTTAAATTTTGTAGAAAGTATGCAAAGAATGTTGTACTTTGTACTTACATAACAAAAGCGACATTACAGCGCTCAGTAAAGAAGGACTCGTTTATTTGGTAGTTACGTTTACTATTCATTCATAAATTTGGGACTAAGTTCTTAACCAAAGGAATGACTTTGCAGCATTTGCTCTTTTTGTATCTCTCTTAAAGTTACATTTTTTAAAGTGGATTTGAATGTACAATGTACTTACACTTACGTAAATCTTTACGTGTATGTTATTACTGTAACTTTCACTTAAACTTGTTAAATGTGACATGACTTTGGATTACAATTTTGCATTGAACTAGAGGTAAAGTTCAAACAAGTTACTCTCTCTCCTTCCTCACGATAAGAAAGACGGCAATGAAATAGTAATGGGCATATTTGTAACCAACATTACGAGCGTTTCCTAAAGTACGGCTACAACTAACTAGGCCTGATGGAGTGGGCACTGTCACTCACGAAGAAAAGGAGAAGTTTCAAGAAGTCAAAGAACGACTTCGAGTTCTACTCGAGAATCAAATCACAAACTTCCGATACTGCTTTCCCTTCGGACGCCCGGAAGGGGCACTCAAAGCAACCCTATCTCTTCTTGAGAGAGTGAGTTCGTCTGTGGCTTCCTTAACCGATTGATACACCAAACACATCCAACTTAATCCCCTGACCTTCAACTGACTTTATACTCATCACAGGTTTTGATGAAAGACATAGTAACTCCCGTTCCTCCTGAAGAGACTCGTGCAGTCATTAAAAAGTGCCTGGAAAATGCAGCTCTAGTCAACTACACTCAACTCTCCAATGAAGCAAAACTAGATGGTAAGTCTCTCTGATAGCAATATTGATCTTTAATTTTGGTAACAAGACTTTTACCGTTTTTCCCAACACGTAGCCCCAGCACAGGTTCTGGTGGATGGTAAGTCGTCTTCATTAACTTTTCATAGCCTTCTAACAGCTAGTCGTCCGTAGATTGGACGTAGTCCTCTGAGATTATACTTATGCATACTCTCCTCTCTAATGTGGCAGTACACATTTAATGACCTTCTAATTAAATTCCTCTCTAATTAATTTGCAGAAGAGCTCGATCCTGATAGTCAGCAGGTAATTCCAAGCCGTAGACTTGAGGAGCTCATTCATCTCTCGGAACTATGCGTCGATCTCCTGCAACAAAATGAAGATCATTATGCTGAGGTGAGGTCACATATGCTTACATGGTAGTTTCCTAGTTTCGTAACTGAACTGCTTAGTTCGTTGAGTCGAGAGAGTGTATATTACATATATATATTATAGTCTTCAAAAGTTTTTGAAAGGACCAAATGGACAAGGTTCCTTGTATCAATGTTAGTGCAGTGGCAGTATCCTTAAAACAACTCAGAAAGCTAGCAGCTCAAATAATCTAATTCCAGCAGTGTACATTTTTTGTAGCAAGCGAGAAACGAAGAGTATAAGTGCGAGTAGTGAAACATAACCGCAGGAGGATATTAAAAGACAGTAAAATATTCAGTACACAAGTCAGGTGTATTTTTGTTGTCTCTCGTCATTAATGTTTTTATTTGATCTGTGAATGTCTCTTTGATTGAGGTCTGAGTCTGATGTGTTAATATTTTTGTGTGGTGCTTTGACTGTTCTCTCTCGGTGGTGCCCTTCGTGCTGGCCAATTTGGTTTCAAACTCCTCTTCCATCTTAAAATGCCAAAAACAATCCAACCCTTACACTCTGCTCTCTCTGTCTCTCTTCGTGTTTACAGGCTTTTCGTAAAGGGGTGAGTTTACATTCCATCAATCAATCACATCAGATTATTATAATTCAATCCCTTTCCCATCTCATAGCAGTTTCCAATATCTTTGTTCACTCTATTCACACCCTCACCAAGTAAATGTGTACTCCAGGCTTTCTCCACTTTCTCTCTGCACGAGTTTTTCTTCCACACTGTACATTCAGATTCCGATAAATAGTAGATAGATCTCTTCACGCACCACGTACCACGTATATTGTGGGATTTAATATATTATGCTTCCATTGACCTATATAATGTATATCTTATCTCTTCCCACATTACCCAGCCGTGTTATTGCGAATTCAATGCAGGAACTCCTTCAAGGAGAAGCGATCAATGTTCTGCTACAAATTATACCTTATTACAGTAAAGCCTCGTAGAGTCTCATATCTGTCTCGGTGAAATCAGTTCAGTCGTCCTTTCACATGAACAACTCAATCTTTATTAAATTTGTGCGGAAGAATCTTGATAGGTTAGGTAACTACATGAAAAATACATAAAGCTTCAGAATAAGCTGACTTATGGGATAAATCATTGGCTTGCGATGTGAATGGGATAACGGTTGCTGTATATATCGTGTTGTTGTGTTCGATTACCCCAAATCTCTTCTTGTTTCTGTGCATTGTCTGTACACCTTGTTTTTCCCTTATCCATGCAATAACTCTATGGATTGCAGGAAAAAGTAAGTCAGACTACCTTATTCTATCTTTTCACATTATTGTAACTCCTCTCTACTTACTAAACTTCTACTCGCTTCCGTAAATCTTGCCTCCGTAACTCCGCTTTCTATTTGCATGCTCGTCGTCTTAACTAGACACAGTCTCTCTTTCTTTACTTCTATAATCTCACCACAACCTACTCGAAGCTTTCCCAGAGTTTAGTACAAATCCAATCGAAATCTATCAAGTAAACAATTTATCTGCATGCAACTGTATTACTGTAAACAGCTTACATTTTTTATTATCATCGTATGTTGATCATTTCACTCACACACATATACTTATAATAATACTTTCAGTCAGCTCTGCACAGAAGTTGCAAGGTTTCTACTACTTGTTCCGCTGTCAGTGCTTCTAGTAATTCTTCAATCGAATTTCTCAGGCGTTCATGCGATTTCACCGCATCTTTTCTTGTGTATTCTACAAAAAGAACATGCATCTTTATACTGTCTCGTTACACTCATTCATAAGCTTAACCTTTACTGTGCTACACTTTGCTACTGCTGTTAATGTTGCTAACAGAATTTTGCAAACTGATTATAAGTTATCAGCTTTACCTTTAATGCAGAAACTATTAGCATGTCTTTAGATGTTTAATCCAGTTTTATGAAAGTAACATTTTTAATGGAACTTATATACACTGTCTGAAATACGGTGGACTTACCAGAATGAGGATTACCGTCTGTTTGATTGATTTTAGACATAAATCGCTAACCTACTTCTTTTATTACTGCAAGTGTTTTGACAAAAAAGTTTTCATGTGTTGTCGTTTTCTTCTGAAGAAGTTTGTCTTTGAATACTTGTCAGTCAATCAGCACATATTTCAGTCAAAAGTGTGCCAGTAATTAAGGATTGCAAATTTGTAGCCTTT
Source organism: Isotomurus maculatus (assembly GCA_034696585.1). Classification (NCBI taxonomy): domain Eukaryota; kingdom Metazoa; phylum Arthropoda; class Collembola; order Entomobryomorpha; family Isotomidae; genus Isotomurus; species Isotomurus maculatus. The sequence goes on along the minus strand of JAQGAC010001038.1, from coordinate 5,838 downwards.
TAATGTGGAACCTTTTGACGGTTTATATTGCCCCATAATTCAGTGATTGGCAAGTTAATTATTACTATCACTGTTACAAACTTTAACAAGTTACACGCAAGTTAATTTAATATTCGTTCGTAGCTTACAAGCATGAGCAATCTCAGTATAACTGTCGTTCTTAATAAGAAAGTAAAGAATGGAGAACCTGTTTGGACTTCCAGGCGTTTGCATGGTTCAGTGACTTGTTGGTGGAACATGCGGAAATATTTTGGTCTCTATTTGCCGTCGATATGGATCATGTTTTAGCCGAACAGCCACCAGACACATGGGATGCCTTTCCTCTTTTTCAAATACTTAATGACTATCTCCGTACTGATGGTTAGAACTTTTAGACCCGTTTGTTCAAATTATCTCCAGTGACGCCAATGATATCCTTGGATTTATGAATAACTCTTTAGATAACTTGAAGAATGGCCGGTTTCATCAGCATCTTCAGGACACCTTTGCCCCTCTAGTTGTGCGATATGTAGATTTAATGGAATCTTCCATTGCTCAGTCCATACACAAAGGTTTCGAAAAGGAACGGTGGGAGCTGAAAGGGTATCAAGATATTAATTATTATCAGAATCATAATAGAAAGTCGACTGAGTTGTGTATTACGTACAAATTCATAGAAATGGATGTTCAACATCTGAAGACTTATTTTGGAAACTAGACGCACTGCAAGCATTTATTAGGGATCTGCATTGGCCAAATCCAGAATTCGGAAACCACTTAGAACAACGATTGAAACTAATGGCCTGTGATATGATTGAGTCCTGTATTCAAAGGACTGAATCTGCATTTCAATCGTGGCTGAAGAAAGGAGTCACCTTCGTATCAACGGATTATATAATCCCCACCGAGATGTGTGCAATGATTAATGTTATTCTTGATGCCAAGAATCAGTCATTCAAACTTTGTGCTGTAGACGGAATCGACGTTGTAAGCATTTGGCGATTTATCAGATTTCTTGTTGTCTTGTCAAACAACGATTGTAATCACTTACGATACCATTTTTTACACAGCATCAATATCACACCAAAATTGATGATCTAATTGAGAAAACCTCTGCTGGAATGACGCAAGGTCTCATTGCCAAGTTGGTGTCAGTACTAGAAAGCACGGTTTCAAAACTTGGACGGTACGACGAAGGAAGTCTTATAGGATCATTACTTAGTTTCACAGTAAGATAACATCATTTTTCCCAAATTGCTTATGAGTTGCAAAGAAAATATACGAGGGAATATCTTTTTCAGAATGTATCTGGATCCGGGAAAGAGTTGGGACAGGCCTATGTGAACTTCACCAGGAATTGCATGGACCAAATCCGTGGGAAAGTTGTGGATGAATTATGGATATTGAATTTTTTCGAGGTAACGAGAGTTACAAAACGAAGGAGTGAGTAATGTGAACATGAAAGATGAAGTTGTAACCCGATATTATTTCCAGCAATGGTATACTTCACAAATGCAAATGCTGTGCACCTGGTTGTCCGAAAGGTTGGACCACGCACTCCATCCTTATCAGTGCACTTGCTTGGGCCATATTGTTAAGGTGGGTGTGACCGCAGAATTGATGCTGTGAGAGGGAAGAGGAGGTTGAATTTGTGAATGGTTTTTTGCAGAAATTATATTCGGATTTCGAACTGCAAGGGGTGATGGAAGACAAACTTCAGAGTAAAACGTATCAAACAGTTTCTTCAAGAATGAATACTGAGGAGGCTACATGTGCTTTAACTATGGGATCCCGGAGGGATGAGGATGGAGAGTGAGTTCACTTGCTTCATGTCGCTTTCCCAGGAGGGTGCTTTGTAATTAAGGAGTTTTTAATTAAAATCCAGGGGTGGTGAAGGAGTTGACGAGGCAGACCGACGTCCTAAAGTAACTTTACGTCCCCACGGAGAAGATGAGAATTACGTTGCAAAGCTAACGACTGCCACCTCAAGCGCGTTGGGAGGCGTAAAAAATGTAATGGGCAAAGGCCTTGGGGGACTGACGTCCAAACTTGGAAGTGGATCTTGGTTTTAATCATTTCCTTCGTTACGCTCGGATCGCTTCAACGCAACGTCAACAGCCGTGCTTTGCTGAACTCGTCTTCAAGGATGGTGCTTCGTTATTTTGCCAGCGTTCGAATTTCCAAAAAATCTAAACTGTATCTCGTTCACAGTTTGTTGGCTGTGGTTTTCTCCCTGTAAAAGACCTTTCATCTGGCAGTCCAAGAGTCCCTCAGTCTTGTTCACAGATCGTAGCCTGCTGTAACTCATCCCGAGTAGTGATCAAGTACTCCGCATAAATAATCTTTCAAATCAATCACAAATCACATCTCTAATTTATCCTCAGTGTATCTGATTCAAATATACGGTACTGAAAAGGTTACACATACAATCACGACATCGATATATGCAACACAATCAAGTTTCAAAAACCGCTATAAACTAAAATGTTCGATAGGAATACACAAAATGTATTTCTACTATTAGATGAGAATTCTACCTTGGGAGATACACAAACACCGAATAATATATACTTTGTAACGCATGGCTAACTTCTGAATCATCGCATTCTTTACGATTTATTTCAAAAATATTTTTACTGTTGTAAAATGTAAGCTCAAACTCAAGCATTAAAAGACGCAGCGTTTTCGAATCAATCATTTTAAGCAGTTACTTTTGAAGTAATTGTAATTACAATTTATTTCACTGAGTTTTAAAACTAACCGAAAGATTTTATTTTTGTTTTAGGAAACTTTGAAAGTACCTCTATGCAATTAAGGTCATATTTATAATTTCAAAGGTCGCTGAGCCTAACATTTTATCCGTTTTAGATAAGGAAATATCATTTGACATTTGCGTGTGAATCGGAACTCACACACAAATTAGTTTTTGACAAATGAAGAAAAGACAATCTGGAAAGTAGTTATGAATATTTTCCAAATTTTAATTTTACAATTATGAAATCCAGGTTCTTTACATTGAATCCTTCCATATTTTCGAATTACCTCTTCACATTTCACTCACATATCATAACCACCGTTCTGTCTGTTCTTTCATCTCTTACCTGGTCTTGTAAAATTCTTGCGTAATTCTTTGGATCTCTGTCAAAGTTTAAGCTTACTTGAAAGTCTTGTTTCCTGAACTGTACCAAAATTACTAAATGCTCTGGAAGATTACAAATTGAATTGAAGACATAACGTCGATGATTACCCTCAATAGTTTAACTGAACCTTCAAGATTGTATCGTAAAGATAAAAAACTTAAGGCTCAAGTTTCCTGTTTTGTTTAAGTGTACTGTACCTAGATTTACTGTTGGACTACAATATGTTTCCAGATAAAATGCGACTTGATGACGAGGAATTCCGAAAACAAATGGGAAGAAATGATTTGAATTTGACGTTGGATGCCACATAACGTAGTACACATACATAATTAAAAGATAATCTGTTGCCTTTAGATAAATCTGATGGTTTGGACCTGGTGTTTAGAAACCGATGGTGACCTTTGACTCAATTAATAATATTATGACATTATATTAGTATTCAAAATTGAATTTTGAATTATAATAACTCAGTTTAGTGTTTCGTGACGATTATTTGTATATAATGATTAACGATACGTACCAAGTCTCAAAAGAGACACCGAGATATGCATTTGAAAACAATATTATTTTTAGAGATAGTCACAATTAACTTATATTGTACATAGTCCGTAAAACCTCAGAATACATCGATAATAACGTTACGAGTTGTTGTAAATAAGAAGTTACAGAAGGAATCTTAACTTGATTGTTCTGTGTAGAGTAAGCTTAGAGGAAGTGCTGGTGTTTTAGATTACAAAGTAAGTTACTTAAATATAAATAGTCCGGATACCTTACAAAAATCTCAATAGACTTGGAATTTTTCAGAAAATTTTATCATAATTAGAGATCTCATGTGCAATTGTAGGTTACGATTAGTTGATTTCTTGTTGCATAGTGAGAAACGAATTCAAACTTCAAAAACTATGTGCCCTTTGTTGAAGAGAAAGGCTTCATTTATGAATCCAACTGTCATTCAACGGTTCATCATGTAATAATATATTTGCGTGGACGTGTCCCTCTTGAATCAAACTGTCACTAAACAATTATCATTGCAACTTGCAAGAGGAAGAGTAAAGCAAGAAAGAACTGAAAGCGTGCTAATATCTATCCAAAAGCTACTTGCAGGTAATCGAATGTAAGTTAATTAAGATACCTAAGTGTGATGCATATGCATGATTTATTGTTAATTGAAACTGCACAATCGAACTAATACTTGAACCGATGGGAGAGAAGGTACTAACCACGTTGGTACTAGTAGCACTTATGTGGATAAGCATGGAGAAATCTGTCCCGTTTTCTGGCTTGATGTGGGAATTATTCACATGCTGAACTCATGTCCGATAACCTCCGTCATAAATACAGTTAAAATTATTTGTACAAGATGAATTATGACATAAAGCGAGAAATCGATCACCACTACATATGTCACTAGTAATAAGGTTTTGTTAAGAGTCGAAACATACGATGTATGAAATTACTTTATTTACGATATATGGATTGTATCTAGTAAACATCTGTTGTGATCAAGTTTCAATCCTTCAAACTAAACAACAATAATCTTAATATGGTAAAATACAATAATGCCAATGATAATAAAGGTTATTCATCTTAATAACAGAGACACTTTTTCCTAGAGCATTCATACTTCTGCGTTTCACGATGATCATTGCTACTAAAAAAGCACATCTTCAAACTACTCATTGCTTGCTAGGAAATCTCAACTTTTGCAGGAGTTTCACTGGAAATTGGAGATAACACAAGTAGGCGAGAAATTAAAAAAGTACTGAGGCTTCTTTAGCTGCAAAATATAGCATTGCTGTCTCATGCCTTTCTGTACAGCGTCTTCGTCCCTTCTGAGTTCAAAACATATCACGCCGTTTTGGGGTTTATTCTGAATTGCTTGACTGCCAACTATAAACACTTGAGCCGATGTGAGAGATGAGAGAAGGTACTAAACCACGTTAATCTGTCCGGTATTCTGGCTTGATGTGGGAGTTATTCATATGCTGAAATCATGTCCGATAACCGTCATAAAAACTGTTTAAGTTATTTGTACAAGACGAATCGTGAGTCAAAGCGAGGAATCGATCACCTCTACATATGTCACTAGTAATAAGGTTTTGCTAAGAGTCGAAACATACGATGTATGAAATTACTTTATTTACGATATACGGATTGTTTCTAGTAAACATCTGTTGTGATCCAGTTTCAATCCTTCAAACTAAACAACAATAATATTAATATGGTAAAATACAGTAACACCAATGAGAATAAAATTTATTCTTCTTAGTAACAGAAACAATTTTCTCTTTACAACATTCATTTCATATCTCTGCGATTCACGATGATTATTGCGTCCAAACTCATCAAGCTAACCGTGTCTTGTTTTCACTTCTTTCGTCAAATTACTTAGCTAGTTGCGTATGATACATACTATTCCGTATTTTAACTTGCACGACTTTATTTCGACTATCGGAGATAATACAACTAATACAAGCAGCTGAGAAATTAAAAAAGTACTGCTTCTTGACCACAAAATATACTTCTGCAGGAAAATCAGTTGTCAGTCAAAAGTTGATGTGTGTTGAGAAATATAAAATTGTTTTTCTGGTCATGCAAACTCATTGTCACAAAAATTCGTAGCACTGTCTAATAAAGAGTAATAACTTTACACAATTACTTCGATTGAAAAAATTGATTGTACAATCCTGGACCGACTGTGGTGACTGGGCACAGCACT
>JAQGAC010001037.1:0-16343 GCA_034696585.1 Isotomurus maculatus | reverse complement strand
ACATACATTTATGTGAAAAAGCGCTGCAGCGTCTAATGTAGATGATGACATGCTAATACGGACACTCATGATGCTAAACAATGAAGGGTGCCACTTTAAGACTGTCTCATTTTGCCTCACGATCCATATTTACCCTCAGTGTTACAATAGTACACTACTGGACACACTTGCATCATTCCTTTAGAATCATTCCTTCTTACAATTCTTGTGCATAAACTCGCTGCTGCACATGTCTAACTTTAAAGTGCATTTGACCTAAAGCAGTAAACTAAATGAAAGTATCCAAAACAATCCATAAATACATCAGCAATCATATTCTATTATACTTGATTCAGTAATACACATAGTGTGTAAAATCACGCAATGAAAATGACGAAATGCTGAGACAGAATTCTAGATATTGAATTTCTGTGTGATGTATAATCGTCTTATCTCCCTTCTTTACGCACTGAATGACAGAAGAAAATTGTTTTGCTTCTTATACGTACGCGTGCATATCGAATCTGCAGATCAACTTGACTTGTTCTTCGCCTTGTTTTCATTTCAAACTCAGACTTCATTGAGAAATCAAACCAAGAGCGAACGAAGGCAGCATGAAGGTGCTTTTAATTTTTCTTTTGTTTGTGGTTCACCCGACTCGCACAACTGCAATTTGTGACAATAATGAGTGCAAGGTGTGTCTGGCCATGGAAGGGTGCAGTTTTGCTGTGCAAGTTGACGGAAAAGGAAGTTGCGTGCGTGAAGAAGACCTAGAAAAGCTGACTCTGAAGAAAGTACTTTTTAAGGAAGGAGATTGCATCAAATTCTACTCAAAAGTGAAAAGCGGTAAGTGTTCATTAAACTCTGTCACTTTTAATCTACATTCCTTGCTTATATTATATAACTGTGAGATTTACTGTGCTCTGGAATGCAGAAATCAACAAGGCAATCGAGTCTATTAAAACTGATGGACGGAAGAATGACGCTGGACAGGGACAAAGCAAACTACCTAGGAGCACGGGAATTAAATCTGCTCATCCGCAACCAAGATCTCCAGTAAACCTGACCCGTTCATCGATCACAGCCGGTGTGAAAAGGACCTATCTTTCATCTGCCCCTACAATCTACGAGAGACAATTCGTATCCCCTCCTGTGTCTGCTATACAAAAGCGAGGCGAGTTATTTTACCTTCATTCTTGTAGATTATTAGCCTTTTGTATCTTCTCCGTACTGAATGTACAAATTTTGTAATTATAGGGAATCAAACCTTGGAAATCAAAGACAGTACAAAATTGAACTCATTCAGTGTCCCCATTGGCTACAACTGTGAAACCTACAGAAGGGACAACGAAGATGAGAGGCTCAATCGGACTCTCTGCCGGGCATACGAGTTGATAGTCAAGAAGGGAAAGTTTGGTTCACTTGACAGAGACTTGCTTGTTATGAATCTTCTAAATCCTATGCGAATGAAGGTGGATGAATGCAAGATGCTTCAATGGAGAAAGGTAAAATGCTCAGAAGGACGCACCTAATTTGTGCAACAGCATACACAGGGGTTCGGTTTTATTGAACTAAATGTGTCATAAACTTACAATACACAAGAGTAGTTGTAGAATATAGAGATTCATGGACAACTTCCATAGTAGAATAGATAAGCTACTTTGTCCAAGTTATGAAAGTGAAGAGGTTTACGTGGTAAGCAAAGGACAGTTGAAGCAAATTAGTGATCAATAAACTTGATTAAGTGACGAATTCCTTTCAAGTCCAATTCCTTCAGAAATTCCTGCAAATGAGAGCATAAAAGCACAGCTTCCTCGATGAACAATGTAAGTTGCACACCAAGCCAGTCATAATCCGCAGATGGGGGTCGTGGGGATAGCATTTTGATGAAATGGGTGGTGTTTGCTCTCCATGGCCGGACAAGTAAGTTTCCAGATCCCAATGAAATTGTCATGTCCTTGTGCCAGAATTCTTCCTTCTTCGAATTAGTCTCTTGTCCGTAAGGATGATTCCGGATTCTAGGAATGTCTCCTGACTTTCCGTTGGTAAGAACCTCAAGTGCAACTCCTTGCAGTACGTCGAGAAGTTCCTCCAGGTCCGATGACGGAAGAACTACAATACTGGGTGGAAATGAACGCTGCACACCGTCCTTCCCTTTGTAGTCGTTTGTCATCATGAGGTAGAGTTTCCATTCGCCGTCCTCATTGTGGAATTTGGCCTGAAAAGTGACATCAATCATTCAATTACTGTTGTGTTGTTTGGACAAACTCAATGCGAGTAGGAGTTCTCCAGAAAGTCAGAGAATTGTTTATATTTGACATACCTTTAGCCGTTTAATTGTGACGGCATCGTCATAAAATGACAGTTCTTTGTGGTCCGGGGTTGAATGTTGTTGAAAAGCAGCAAGAAGCTCTTTCATCTGCAAGTCCAGTGCAGCCAGTGTCGGCTGCTTCTTACTGGGGCCAGGTGATACATTGTTATCCATGGCAGGGTCAGTTTGATTAGTTTTTGTGTTAACTTTTGGGGTTTAGGAGAGTGAATGAGTGGATAGACGAGAAAATCTCTCCTTTTATTTGAAAGCTTAGATGATCCCCATTTCCTAGGTAGATAGCTGATGATTCTGAACTTTTGATTATCGTATGGAGTACGGTTGAAATACTAGAAAAGCCTGGCTGACGAAATTTGGAAGGATCGGCAACCAGATTTATTAGGACGTTATGACCAGACATTTATTCGAAGGGTGTGAATAGAGTGGAAGTAATATAATCAAGGATTGTTCAATTAATCTGGCAGGTCATACGAGACTTTTCATTAAACCTGGAAATCTTCTACCGGATCGTATTTTCCTCTACGACTTGTAATAATCAACGATTGTTTAATTAATTGGGGAAGCCCTTGTGAGACTTTAATTAAACCTAGGAAATCAGTTACGGTTTTGTATTTTTTGTACGACTTGTAAGTGGTGCGGAACATGACTCTCACGCCTGACAAACTATTGCACAATACTAGCAACTTTCTTATGAACATTCACCAGTCTTCTTCGAAAACTCGACATGGAATCTTCCATCTTAGAGCAGCTGGTAGCCTTGTCGACTTATCCGGTCGAGCTAAGGCAGCAGCAATTCAGAAAGCAACTGACATACTATAATTCATTTATTAAGGAGCTGAAAAACAAGACGTTTGGAAAAAAAATTCGTTCTTGCTTCACAAACGATCCCTGCATTGTTACATTAACACCTTCGCAGCGTGAAAACCTAGCATTTATTAAAAAGTACTTATGCACCAAAGAGGATAATAGGCAGCAATTATTATACGGATGCATTGCTCCTGGTGGTTGTGGGAAAAGTGTCCTTTTGAAAAAAATAACGTCTTTGCTGGATACCAGGCATCAAGAATATGCTGTGGTAGCCTACACAGCTATAAGTGCTGCAGCATGCAATGGGATAACAATCCACAGCTTCTTGAACCTCAACTATTCATCCTCAGGTAATCCTTGGCTCCTCGCTCAACTGGGAGTGAGTAAAGCCTTGCGTGAAAGATGTAAGAAATTGCAGTTTTTGCTCATTGATGAGGTTGGATTTCTAAATTGCGAGTTTCTTAACTTAATTAACAAAAGGCTGCAGAAAGCTCGCAATAATTTTTGTGACTTTGGTGGAGTGAACGTGCTTGTATTCGGAGACTTCCATCAACTTCCACCTATATTTCCTCCAGAACTTTACACAGACAAATTATTGTTGAAAGATTTCGCTCAGGAAGGGCAGTCCCTTTTTCAAAAGTTCAAGCTATTTGAACTGAAGGAAATGTCCGAGCAATAAAAGACACCCAATTCCAAAGCTTTTGTAACCGTGTTCGTAATAGGGAGCTGAATGACCAAGATGTAGATTTATTACGAAAGAGGCAAATGGTCAATTTATCAGACGAGGAAAGGTTGGAATTTCATGAAGCCTTGCATGTTTTTCCTCGAAATGAATCTGTTAGGGCATTTAATCACAACAGATTAGTTCAGATGGGAAAGCCAATTGTCAAGATTGTCCCCAAGCAGAAATTGGGCTCCTCGTTACTTCCTCCTGCTGTGACATTGTATCTTTGTGATGATGCTCCAATCGTCCTAACAAAGAATCTCAACTTTCATTACGGATTGCTGAATGGATCGAAAGGTAAGATCCACGCAATTTATTACAAGAAGGGAAATGTCCCGTCTCTCTCCCTTCCATCTGTTGTGTTTGTCAAATTTGACAATTACAAGGGTCCAAGTTGTGAACTTTCCGGTACAGACAAATTAGTTCCGATCTGTCCAGCCCTTGATTATTACTACGACAAGGTACAAAAGAAATCTATTGTGTACAAGTCAATTCCTCTCCGCCTGGGTTTCGCTACAACTGTTCATGGGGTTCAATCCCAAACTTTAGAAAAGTACGTAATTCATTTTGACATTCTTCTTCGGTCAGACGTATGTGTGCATCAGTCGTGGAACATCTTTCAACAGCTTAGCAGTGTTCGACGATTCTCTGTCAGTTTCACGTTTCAAGTCCTTATACATAACATCGCGATACCAAAAGTTTCAAACGCAATTGGCTAAACTTGGAATAAGTCAAAAGCGTAAAGCTGACGACGAAAGTAAAGAACTGTGTAAAATACAGCGAAAGTAAGAAATGAAATTACCCAAAGGACATTATTATGACTATTGTGTAAAGTGTAGATGTAGTTGTTGTGTAGGGTGTCTAGACACCATGTACAAAAAGATCTTTTTATCATCAAAGCTTTGCGAACAATGCCACAGGAGGAAATTTTATCTGCTGAATTTGCGAATTCGACGTCAAAATGAAAATGCCCCGTCAAACTGATTTTTTTTACATCTGCGGATGTGGAAAGAAACTAACACGCAATATCAACTTTAGAAAATACAGACAGTTATTTGTAGACACTGACCTTTGTCGTGATTGCTTCGAGACTAGAGTATTTAGAGACAGAGCAAAAGCAGTTAGGGATATTGAGGTTATTTACGGGCGTGAAAGCAGTGCCAAACCATGCCCGATGTATAATCGTTTTATTCGAAACCCTGAAGACTTGACAGTGTGGGAAATAGAGGAGCTACTGGCGAGTAATATATTAGGATGCTCTGACAAACTAATTTCTACGAAACTATGAAAAAAAAACAACTTGAGACCGGCGTTTTACATGCGTGCGACTGTGGGAAATCGATGAGCAGGGAAGTATATTCATATAGAAAGTGTCGTCAAGTTTTTAAATACTACTTTTTGTGTCACGATTGTTATGATGTGAGTGAATTTCTTAGGGAATGTAGAGAAATTAGAAACATAGAAATAAAACTGTGGAGAAAAAGATTGTGCAGAAACTCATTACTCAGAAGGTTTCTTAAAAGACCAGATGAATTATCGATTCATGAACTTGAGCTCTTGATGGAAGGACAAGTTTTATTGTGTTTTAACAATGATGATCCTCCGAGGCGTGCTAGACTCTCACAGCCCAAGCCATGAAATTTTAACCTGTAGGTTGTGTGCCAAGCGAAGTATATGTGCAGAGTGTTGTCCAGGGTTGGAGCCTTTTTTTAAGAAACGTGATGAGTGCAAAGTTTGCTACTTATTTCGTTTTATGAGAGGCAGGCGACCACTGAAATTAAATCCCTTAATAAGGCGAATTAAAAGACTACAAAAGCCCATTAAAAAACTGTGGTTCGATACATCTTCCGAATCTGAGAAGGATGCCTAGCCACGTAATTCCTGACATTAACTACGTGTTTCCATCGACACGAAATCACTTGTCGAGACAACGACCGGTGGATCGACGATTTAAATGCAAGTACCCTGGTTGCAGTGCAGTCTTTGACAGATACTTTCACTATTCTGTCCACCTGGAGAAAGTCCACGAGTGCACAAGGTAAACCATTTTAATTATTTTGCCCTAATATAATTTTTTATTCGGTTTAATTGCCCGCAGATGTGGCGGATCATTTCCGAGCAAAATTCTGCACTCTTGTGCTATTCAAGCTGGGGCCGGAAATAATAGTGGCACTGTTTCTCAAGAATTAGATAGATTTGACTTAGCTGTAGGTGGATTTGTAGTTGTAGAAGCTCCACATGGAGGTGCACATTTTATATTCAAAAAAACGTTTTCTGAAACAATAGTTGACTTCGACGCAGTTTTCGTGTCTACAAATACCAGTATTTCATCTATTGTTACTAAAGTTCTGGGCTTTCAGAAAGGAGTTAAAATGTCAGTCACTGTAGGGACGAAATTAGAGCGAGCAAGCGATGGATTTTTACTCGACAGGCAGATAATAGGTCCATTTATGCCTATTACACACACAGCTTTCATAAGTACTAAGTTAGCAGAGTCCCATAATTATCTAAAGTCGTCATTAACTTTATATGAAGCCGAAGGGTCTGGCTGGAGAGTACGTAAGATTAACTTTATTGAAGTCAGAACTGTAATTTATGAGCCAAGAATGAGGCGCGGGGGGCTTTTAGGTGGGTTGTACATTCCAACACCAAGTATATTCGCTAGAAAAGGGCTTGTAAATATAAAAACCAAGCGCAACAATTGTTTCATGCTGTGTGTTGTTGCGAATTTATACATCAAGCAAGTTACACTATGGCACAGTCCTCATCTTTCGTATGCAGAGCTGAATGAAGCTCAAAGGAAGCAGATTCGCCGTCTTTACGAAAACCCCTCAACCTGTGAGGGAATTGTGGAAAGCTGGAGTCCCCCAGTTGTCAACTTTACTAATTTTGATGGAATAGTTGATGTTCGGTCGATTAAAATATTTGAAGGACAAAATCCGGGTTTGAGTGTGAATGTGTATATGATTTCAAATAACGAATTGTACCCTGTGAAGCTCAGTGAGAAGGTGCAACCAAAACACACGGATCTTTTATTCCTCAAGACCGAAGATCCAGAATCAGGACATTACATCTTAATCCCCGACCTGGGGACTTTTTTGGGAGACAGGGATACCGGAAAACGGAAGTCTGCCGGTCCTGCCCTCAACCATATTCGGCAACTGCAACTAGACACATGGATACGTGTCAAGCAATTAATAAGGGTAGGAAATCGTCTCTTCCCAAACAGACGCATTTTAAATTTGAGAAATTCTTCATGCATATGGATATTAACTTTAAGCTGATTTTCCGACTTCATTATGTAAGCTGTCCAATTCAGATATCATCACCTCCAGTTCTCAAGTATTCAACTCGTGTAAAAGAACCTTTTGTTGGTGGGTTTACAATTATCATGCTGGATCCGAAATGGGACATAATCAACGAGGAGACACACTTTGGGGATGACTGCATGGAAATATTTTTTTCTTGTATCCATGGAATGTCTATCTTTGCTATGCAGACAGTTCAAAAGACGTACATTCCCCTTTCAAAAAACGCAGCAATGGAACAGATGAAGAAAGAAACAAAGTCCTGTCCTTTGTGTCATCGCCTCTTCAATGATACGGACTGTAAACCTGCTTTCAATCACCTACACTACACAGGTAATATAGGAACATTTACTTCTCCTTTCCTATGCAAGTTTCTTCGTTTAAGTAGCCTTAATTTTATAGGAGAGCTGCACTCTATAATATGTGTTCCCTGCATTATTCTCGTGGTAAAGAAGCCACTGGTTGTTCTTTCATATTCTTTCTCCGAGAAGGACGCATTTACTCTCCTTCAGTACGCAGGAGATGAAGTGCTTAGTGAAATGGATGTATCTCTTTCTCGTCGAAAAAAATTACATCTTTAGTGTGGCAAAACACTATCAGATTTATTGATATGAACGAGCATTTTCACAGTGACATGAATACAATGCTATCTAGCTTAGAATATGAGTCAGGAGATGCTAGCAACCTTCAAAATCTCTTTCCTGCTATTCACGCACGATTTGGCAAAGACAAGGATCTGCTTCCTTTCACTAAAACCATTATTATTCCACAAACCTCAAATCACTTTCAGATCTTAGCAGAAGAATTTCTTCCCATAGAGGATTTTGGTGAATGTAATTCAGATCATCATTTAAATTCACTTAATATATACAAGCTGTTATCGTGCAAAACTATGCTCGATTACTCAAAAGTGTTTTGCAGAGTCACCACTTTACAGCAGTGTGACCTTCTTAGGTACTACACAAAGTGGGCAATTACGAACTTTAACCTTTCGCCTCTGCATAGCCCTTCCGTGTCATCTTTTGCAATGGAAGCAGCGTTTGCACACAGCGGTGCAAAGATTGAGAATTTAAACGACACCAAATTGTTAAGTTGGATACTTGATGGTGTGAAGGCTGGTTTGTCATTTAGTAATGTAACCAATGCAACTTCTAACAATGAAAGAATAGGCAATTTTGACAATTCCATGGCAAGAAGTCACATAATAGATCTTGACCTTAACGGCGCCTACGCAGCAGGGACAGCCCTGAACCTATGTGAAGGAGAATATACGTGGCTTTCTGAGGAGCAAGTCGAGAGTTTTGATCTTCAACGCCATCAGGATGAAGGTCAGTATTCTTTTATTTTGGAAGTGGATTTAGAGTGTCCAAAACATATGATGGATTATCATAATGAGCTTCCACCAGCTGTTGTGCGAAGAAAGATACACTACAGTGAATTGTCATCGTCGCAACAAGAAAAGTGGAGACAGGTGAGGGATATAAAACTCAATCCTTTCACCGAAGACAAGTTGACAATCCTTGACTTGCACGAAAAAAACAATTACATTGTGTATCACAAACTGTTAAAGTTGTACGTGGAAAAAGGCATGAGACTCAAAAAAATTCACAGAATTCTTCGCTTCAAGTCGTCACCATTTTTGAGTGGTTTTGTTGCTAAAGTTATGGAGTTGAGGAGGAATGCCCATATTCAACGAAACACTTTCATTAAGAACGTGTGCAAGCTTATGTTGAACTCACTTTATGGAAAGTTTTTGAGTAACACGGGGAACCAAAATGAAATTAAGGTCTGCACATCAAAGCTTGAATGTCAATTTTTGGCTGCGAAGCCGTCCTTTGTGGATATAACGGTTCTTAGGAGCAACTGTTCTCTAGTTCACTTGTCTAAAGGAACTATTTATTATCCTTACAATGCCATAAATGCTTTCCTTGTTTTAGAGAACTGCAAATTCATGGTCTACAGCGGATGGTATATGTTTAGGTCACATTTTGGAAATAATATCCGTCTTTTAGCTGGAGAAACCGATAGCTTAAAGATGCACATTTTAGACCCAGCAAATGACTTTTACATGAAAACGAAGCTATTGAGAGATATCTTAGACTTCTCCTCTCTTCCTCCTACACATCCACTTTATTGCAGTGACCTTGTATGTGCACTAGGAAAGTGGAAAGTTGAGTCACTTAACATAGCAGAGTATATTTCTATCAAGTCCAAGGTTTTTTCATACATTTACTATTGTGACATGTGTAAGTGTACTTTCTCTCCAGAATGCGAATTTTGTAAATACTACATCACCCACAAGTCTGGAGCTGCTGGAGTGAAAAAATCTATTAAAAACATCATGTCCCATGACTTTTATCGGCAGTTGTTGCAGTCAAAGGAACGTGTGCAGGCTTCGGTGGATAGTCAAGCTGTGAGGCTCCATTCTTTGGATACAAGAAGATTCTTTTTTGAAAGTGGTGAAAGTTTAGCTTTTGGTCATTATTGAATACCAGAGAATGGAGAAGCAGATCCTGAAGTTTCCACTGAGATGGCCATCGACAACCATTGTTGTGGCTCCGAGCTATAGTGGAAAAACGCAGCTAGTTCTTGAAATTATTAAATTACGAGAAACTGTATATAACACACATGTTGATGAAGTAGTGTATGTATATAGTAATCATCAATCTGTGTTTGAGGACGTAAGTCGAAGTGACTCTAGCATTACATTCACAAAGGAATTACCAAACTTTTCTGAGTCTAGTGATAAGAAAGTACTAGTGATTTTAGATGACCTCATGGTTCAACAAGCTACTACAGACAATGAATACGTAACGCAACTTTTTGTAGCCTGGTCTCATCATCGCAATGTTTCAGTAATTATTACATGGAAAACGTTGTTCCCACATAAAAACCTGAAGACAGTGTCCTCTAATGCAACTTACTTTATACTGTTTCCTATGAAGAGGAACAAGGCGTCACTGGACATCTTCAATCGGCAGATAATCCCCGAGTACCCACGGTTGATAAGAGAAGCAATGAACGATGTCGAGAAGACAAAGTATGGATTTCTTCTCATCGACTGCACTAGTGAGACTGATTTTCCTTATAAACTACGAAACTTTGTTCTTCCTAAGAAGGATTCTAAACTATACATTCCAAGTGATGAGTGAACTCAACCACTTGCCATAATACCCTCGCCTATCCCCTACCCGTATCATTTTAATAATCGTATCATTTGAGGGTGTGGCAATGTGGTTTCGTCGGTAGAAAGGATAGGTAGAGGCCGGTGGGAGACTTGTTGTTTTAATTACACAATCAACAAGCTCTCATTTTCCTCTGCCGTGCTTTCTGCATGTCATCAAAACAATTTGTTTTCATCCAACTCATGACAGTCAAGTTCTCGCTTCCTAAGATTGAAGACATGGACAGCCTGCACTTAAACCAAACCTTTCTCAACACAGTATTAAACTCAAAGAAACGTGAGTACAGTAAAGTCATTTTAAACGCATCCATTGACAACATAAAAGCACTAGTAGAATGCTTTCTAAACTTAGAGTCATACAAACAAGAACATAAGCAATTGTTTGTAAAGCATAAGCAGTTTATTAAGTTCTTTACACCACGTAATCTAGACACCTCTTCAATAACCGTGATTCAGTCATTCCAATACTTAAAAGGGTTTTAAATAAAATAATAGATGAATCACTTCTGTGCATATACAGCAATTAAAAATGGCCCAGTATCTGCGAGTAATTCCTAATCAACTGTACAATAAATTTTTGGCTCAAGGTTTATTAAATGACGAGTACTATTACGACAAGAAGTTAACCAAAACAGATCAAATAATTACCACGCTTTCTCCAGCTTTACAAACAGAAGGCAGGACTATTTTAGATGCAATTGGAAACCATTTAGACTGGAACGAAAAGGGTGAGGTTATCATAGAAGAGAAAGCACTTTCAGGAAGTAGTGTAGGAGAGATTCTATCGGCATACATCCTCCAGTGTGACAATCTACATGAATTGGCAGGTTGGAATTTTTTCAAAAAGGCATTAAAGAGAGCTAGTTTAATTAAAAAGACAAACCCAAATCAATCCGGTGGTTCAAGCCGAAATTGCACCTGGATAAAGTATGATGAATTTGTAGGGCGAGCATCATAATGAGTGACAGGTACATACGAAGGAGATACTTTAATGCAAAAGCTGCAGGTTCATACTCTGGTCTGGATGGCTTGTTTAAAAATTCTATTTACAAGGACAAATCTGAGGTTCAGAAAGTATTGCAAAGCTTATACTCATACAATATGCATAGGGAGGTTAGGAAGAAATTCAAGCGAATGCCTTTCTTTACTACATTTAAAGACCATATTTGGACAAGTGACGTTATATATTATACACAATATAAGCATCATAACCGTCAACACCCATAAATTTTATTGGTTGCAGACACTTTCAGCAAGTACCTATGGTGTGCACCACTAAAAAATAAAAAATCAGAGACCGTTACAGAGGCGCTTAGGAACATTATAAAAACTTCAAAACGTCGCCCGCAACTTTTGCACACAGACAGAGGAACAGAATATTTCGGCTCGGCTACAAAGAGTTTCTTAAAACAGAATGGAATTTCACTCTATGCTACGAATAGCCATTTGAAGGCCATGATAGCAGAAAGGTTAGTGAAAACGATAAAAGTTCGACTCGAACGAGTTTTTACACATACAGGGAAAAAGAATTGGATTAACTATTTGGATAGCATTGTCTCTTCATATAATAACACGGTTCACTCTACAATTAAGATGAAGCCTGTAGACGTTACCAGCATGAATGAGAGTGTTGTTTGGACTAACATGTATAAAAAGTATATAAGTAGTATAAAAATACCACCCAAATACAAACCTGGAGACTTTGTAAAGATTGCAAAATTTAAATTGGCACTAGAGAAAGGCTACACTGCCAATTATTCTGAAGATACTTATATAGTAGGTGAAGTATACGATTACTCCCCAGTCACAGTTTATCTTTTAGTGGACAAAGACGGAAATAAGTTAAATGGAAAATATCACGAGGAGGAATTAATAAAAGTCGAGACCCTAGAAAATTCTGACGAGTAGAAAAATGGACTCTACAGGCGTGTACGTGACACTCATTTCTTCGTCTGGACTTCAGTTTAATCCGGAAAATACTTCCAGCAGCTTCGTGAATGAGCTATCACGGCCAATAACTTCCGACTTGCCAAACAGCACTTAAGAAGTTGGTATACTTTCCCTTTCATTCACACCACCTAGTATGCCTACTACTCCTGCGATTCTGAATCAAGTAAAAGCTAAGCAAAAGAGCAAATTCTTCCCTGATGGGTCCGATACGATTAGTACATTCAAGCTAGCTGAAGGTGAATTCATTATTAGAAAACCAAAAGGCTCAACCGAAGACTACTTCCTTCTACAAGTCATGAAAATAATAACCTCATCAAAGATAAGCTTGGAAATAACTCAAATAATAGAGGACGAAAATAATACTAAGTCAATTGTAAGGTGGAGTGATACAGATGCAAGGAAGATTGTCTTTCCTGATGAGATTGCACACGCATTGGGTTTTGATCAAACGATATTTTCTGTCGGAGAGCACAAAAGCAAGAGAAATCGAAACTTTGATCACTTTAACACACACCCTGTTGGAACTCCGTTCACTTTCAAAGTAAGGTTAACCACTGAAAGTGAATTTAAGATTTCTGAGCCCAAATCTTACAGCTTCTTGGAATTGGTCAACACAATTGTAGAAGGATTTGATAAAAACAATTACTCCGTGGGTTTAGTTTATTCCAAGCAAAAGGAAATTTTGACAGTCAATATTGGAGATGAATCTTTGAATTTCAAGTTTTCGCCATTGCTCAATGGACTACTGCAATTGCCTAAGGATTTTGTGTTTCAAGACCCTAAAACCTCCGTCCTTGTTCCTAAAGTTCTTGTAGCTACAGATAGCGATGCACCAGATACTCCAATAACACCTATCGATTGGGTTGAAAGTGATCGAATTCACGTTCAAACAGACATAATTTCTGACCAACTCGTAGGATCCAATTCCCTTCCTTTACTCCGATCAGTTGAATTGCCTCAGATAAAGACCTCCCGTGCAGTTTACGAATTCTCAACAGTCTATTACTTGCCAGTGACAAGGCCACACGTTCCAAATATTCGGATAATTCTCTCCGACAGTAAAGGCATCCCACTTCCTGGAACTTCATTTCCTACTACTGTTCTACTCCATTTCAGGAAAAAATGGATTTAAAGGATATAGTGTGCCGGGGAAGCCCTTGTTGGATTCACGGCACTGTTCAATATGGTGGCGGTCTTTCGTATGAACATAATGCCACCTTGATCCCCCTAAAAAAATACGCCACACCTAAAAAGCCTACCTCAAAAAATAATAAACAAGTCGGAAAAGGAACTACCAAGGCCAGTAAGCAACCGACAGCGAAACCAGCAACACCAAAGAAAAAACCTTCTCCCAAACCAAAGTGCAAAAAAACGGCGAAAAAGTAGTAATGGAAGTAATTCCAGGTTCCCAGCCATCATATGGCAACGAATTAGACATTACTGCACTACCGAATTCAGACGTTGGTATTGTACACTCTGAGTATCAGTCTTATTATCCCGTTTTCTCAAGGAAAGAATGGGGTAACCCGATTCAATTTATCCTACCCCCAAATCAGTCTATGTACACAGACTTCAGTTCTTCGTTTTTGTACATTAAGGCCAGAATTTTAAAGAGCGATGGGCCAAACATTGACAGCACGGATATTGTCGGTCCCTCTCATAACTTTTTCAGGGCCCTGTTCCAAAGCTGTGAGATCATGATGAATAGCGTTGTAATCAGCAAGTCGGCTAGTTTGTACGCGTATAAAAGTCATATCTTAGACACTTTGTGCCACGGAATCAGTTTTCAAGAAACCCAGCTGGGACAGCAACTTTTTGACGCAGACTCTGTTCAAAATACATTTACAACTTCTAACGCTGCCTTCATCAGGAGGGTCAACTACGCAAAGCTAAGTGCTCCATTTGAAGTCATTGGTCGCATATCGGAATCAATATTCGAAACCACAAGGCTCTTCCCTCCTGAAGTGGAGACAAGAATTACATTGCGACGAAGCGAACCTGCATTTTGCTTGAACAGCTCGAAGGACACTTCAACAGGAACTTTCCCGTACAAAGTAATTTTTGACGATTGTACACTTTTTGTAAAGAAGTGTGCAGTAAACCCTTTTGTCGTCAGTCATCATCACAAGCTGCTGCATTCAAGAAGCAAGTTCTTATACCCTCAAACCCCGTACGAGATAAGAAGCTTTAACATCGCATCTGGATCACTGAACCTCTCTTCCGAGACCCTTTTCAGAAATGTACTCCCGGATTATCTTATCGTAACATTCGTCGACACAGCCGCAATTTCGGGAAAGTTGAGCCTGTCTTGCTTCGATTTTGAACCGTTCAATCTGAGTGAGCTTTCGCTGTCGACTGACGGGGAATCCACCATTTACCGAAAACTGGATTTTAATACATCAAGCTCTTTAGCCTTAATGGGCTACAATACACTTTGTTCCGCTTTAAACAATCCAGAATATGGAATCCCGATCAAGAGAGATGATTATTTGAAGGGTTCGTTTTTCGTAGTTTTCGACTTGTCCTCTTCAAATAAAAGCGCAGAGCTAAATAGGGTTAGAAGAGGACAGTTGACTCTTGAAATGAAATTTGGCACGGCACTGACAAAGTCTATTACTTGCATTGTAATTGGAAAATTTCAGAGTGTACTTTCAATTGATTCAACAAGAACTGTTTCGTTAGAAGGGTTTGGAATTTAATATGCAGTCTGACACGTTGCTTTGTGTTTTAAAGTCAATCTCACGGCCAACTGATGTTAGTAATGTGTATGTTCTAGCCAGAGATCAATTGCGACGGATTAATCTTAAGAAATTACCAATTATTGTAGCTGTAAATACTGATAAGAGTAATGAACCTGGCAAGCATTGGGTGGTTTTTTATATCTATAAAAAGAACTGTTCCACAGTAGCCGATTATTTTGATTCATACGGCAAACCTGTAGCATATTGCGGTATTAAGTTGAAAGTAAATGAAAGTCATAAAAGGTCACTACAAAGCAAGAATTCAGATGTTTGTGGCTTGCATGTGATCTTTTTCGCATTTCATAGAACTCGTGGTGTGAGCATGAGCAGCCTAGTTAAGTTGTATAGTGGAAATAAAGGCAATAATGGTGAGATTGTGCGCAGCTTTATCTTAAAATTAAATATAACGTGTTGTAAACGAAATAAATCTAGTCAATATTGTGTAAGTCGTGTTAGTAGTAAGTTGTGAATACAGCTAAAGGCTCACATAAAATGTTCTTGTCACTTTTGCACGTAATTCTCTTCTGCTCCTTAAGTAAAAGCCAAGAGCAAGCAATTCAAAGTTTGGTAGAACGTGACTGCCAGAATTGCACTTATAATCGCACTGCCGTTTTCTTAAAAATAAAGTTTTCTCCTTCATCTAATCCTATCTATGCTTGCAAAGAATCCTCTTTCCTCATCTCGAGGTTTGGTCTAATCGTTGATCACAGCTGCACCCCTGCAGAATGCAAGCGTATTGACAGTCGTCCCATGATGAAAACGAGCACTTTTATGGACTTCGATTGTGGTAAAGAAATAAACAAGAATAACAGTCTTCATCAACAGATTTTGGGTTTGGTAAAAGATTACATCGAAATATGTTTCATGAGTGTTATTCTTACATTACTCTTGGCAAAAAAGTCTTTGTACATGAAGTGCTTTGAGAATAAGTCAAAGAAATTGTTTGGATTAGCCACGAACGATGTAAGCCTGGACCAAGCAGATTCTAATCTAAGCAAAAATGAAAATGTAAAATTCATGACCGTGTAAATAAATCTAAAATGTTATTACAGAACTTCTCTCAATTGAAAAGTGTAATTATTTGTTTGCATTGGGCAAGGCTGGCCCTGGTTTACCATTGAACTGGATGCATATTGATTTCATACAAACATTCGAGGCAGAGGGGAGTATTATATGGATTTTCGTGAACTACTACTTACTGGAGGCAACGTGAGAATGTCCAGCGGTTGCACATGTTATTTCCAGCATCATGATTGTCCATATTACCATGTCATCATCTGCATAAGACGCTGCAGCGCTTTTTTTTCATATAAATGTATGC
>JAQGAC010001036.1:0-16354 GCA_034696585.1 Isotomurus maculatus | reverse complement strand
ATTATTTTGACCTTGGGGGTGAATGCATACTTAGCTGTAAAGGAGGATTTTGGATTTTTGCCTCACCTAAGAAAAATAGCAAGCTGCTTACTCGATGAAGCGTGGCTTGCGAGGATGGATGGGGGCCTGGACCGAACTAGAACGGAACTAGAACTGGACTTTATACCTTGTGTTATTGGGAGTTATGCTAAAAGATTTGAAATAAGTTCATAAATTGGATTATATAATCACTAGCTTCAAATTTCTAATCATTGTATTAATTAGATCGTTATGAGATGATCTTTGTGAGAAATTTGAAAATGAGAAATCATACGAATCGCTGGAAATCTCCACATGTGGCCCTAGAAAGCAAAAGTGTAAAGTAGACAAAAGGTGAGTAGACGGGTGGGCCTGATACCCTGTAATCTCATCGTAAGTTCCTAACTCAGCCGTTTTCCAGATCCCAACATTTCCTGCCCCCCATCAAATACCACCCACCAATGAACTCAAGCTCAGCGAAAACTCCTCATCCTGTGTGAGCGCCCATTTCCTTGGAGCGTTCCTTGAGCGACGTCTTAAGTCACCAATTCAATCCAAGATACTCCTGATAATGGAAAACCATCTCGCAAAACTTGTGAATGCACTGATAGGTGAATTGTTTGGAGGAAAATTTCCTGCCTGTAATTTCAACTTAGCCAAAGTCCCGCTAGCTGCAGCTATTTGTCAGGAGAAAGCGTGAGAATTGCGAGTTAAACTAATTTTCACCTCTCCCTGTCCATCTGGTGAAATCCTCACCCCGCCTCCTCCCGCCACACTTCATCCCCAGTAGTTACGACCTAAGGCAAAGAAGATGAGCCGCAGTCCCTAGTAAAACTGACGAAGGCCGAAAATCTTTTCTAGTTGTTAGTTGATGGACTGAAAAAATTCGACGGTGACGACAAAACTGAGGGAAGGGTCGAAGACCGACACCCTCATCGACGGCCATCGTCCAGATTAAACTGAACCTCGAGTAGCACCAATTTTACGAGCAACAAAAGGAGCAGGATGATGTTTCATGTATCCGACGCACTTCCTTTCTCCGAATTAAAGTGAATGAGATGTATTAACCGTTGCTCAAAAGCAAAACTTTGTAATTTATTTAAGTAATGTATAATAGGATAGAGAATGCAAATTATACAACAAGAATATGAGTTCACTCTGGTAGTTATATAGACTTATAGCAACATTTGGATGTGTGATACAGTGATACATCTTTTACAAGGAATTTATGTTCACAAAACTCCCTAGATCTATAAAGGTTATTTTATATGGTTACAACTTAAAAACATTGATTTATTATTTTGTTAACATCACCTTTATGTTTCTAGATTAAAGGGTTATTTGTTGCATACCAGAGAAATCGAGCTGCGTTGAAATAAAGAAAACTAAACGAGTCAACTCGTATGTTACATAAGCCGCTGTAAAACGGTGTTGCTTGATTCAAGGGCTTGATGATTGATGGAAGAAGGGAATTCTCGTTCCTGTTCGGTCCCACACAAACTTCATTATTTAATACACAAAAAGTTAGCAGTTTGTTGCAAGCAAAATGACATAAACTCAAGAGGTGTGGATGTCTCGACAAAATTGGATACTCCGATTTTTATCCGTGTTGGAGTTAGTGATGCAAGCACCCTCCTTCTTAGTCTTTCATTCTGAGGTTTGCATGGAAATTGTTCTAGTTTTAGCAGACATTCAACAGAATCCGACCACACATTTGCACCACCGACAAGCAACATCTGTACGCCACAGTACACAAAAATGGCTAACAAAGTCAAGATGAGAGTGAAGGCAGGGGTCATTTTATCCTTAAGTGTTAACACTACACTCAAGCAAGCGATTGGAACAGTCAAAGCAGGAACGACGGTCCCTAAGTAAACTCTAATACTAAACAAATTGTTATACTTGTTCGCAAGGAGCCGAACTTGTTTGTATTTTGAAACTAACTCGTTAAAACCATGTGCAGTTTCATGTTCTCTATGTGAGGATTTTATAGTAGCAGACATGTGTCTAAGGTACGTTGAGAAAGCAAACTGGCTTAGAATACAATGATAAGCTCCCACGGTGATGCCACTAATGTTTATGCAAACCGTCAAAGCAGGAACAAATAAAGCCGAAAAGAACAACCTAAATCCTAGCACTAGCATCCTCTCGTGAAATTGAAAAGGAATTAAGGATCCTAGAAATGGAGATTTAAAGAAGAAGAAGAAGCACAGTGCACCTTCAAGAAGAGATGAAAAAGGCATAATGTAATTCGCAACAAAAAACATTAGCTTCAAGAATTTTGTTTTCCAGGAGTCATAACCTGAAACAAATTTATACCCTTGTACGCAAGCAAACATATTTTTTGATAAAATTTGAACACACGTTTCTTACCAGACTGTTTGTACCCTTCCAAGCTGTCCTCAAACTTTAAGGTCTGATTATAATAACAGCACAATTCATGGCGAATTTTATGTGAGGAGGAAATCAGTGAAAGAGAACTGAACGCTGCTCGATATCCCACGATTGCATAAGCAAAGATTAAGTTTGCGCTCAATGTTTGTGATTTTGAACAGCCAATTAGAAAAGCAAAGATGAGTAGAAACGAGTAGCCTGTATTAAAGAAACTGTATGTAGGAGAAGTGGCCATTGAATATTTTGGAACGGTAAACTTGTTGGTTTTTTCATTGAAGTTGTACAAATTCATACTCCTCGAATTGCCGCCCTTGCCATGTACCAGTATTTCAACCGAATCCTAATGAAGAAACTCTTTCGGCCGCGAATTGTATACCTTAAATACGTTGTGTCAAATAAATTTAAGAGATTGTCAACTCTTGCTCTTCTAAGTTCCAAGGTTGGTAATCTAAAATTGCGCAATTGCTTTTAAAACCAGCTTTCAGTATATCAATTCCTATGTAAATGTAAAGTATTTTAAATGTTCGCTTTACAAAAAATACAAAATATACAGACTCACGGATTAATCACAAACAAATTAAACAACATGATGGTTTTAACCGTTTCATGTCACACAAGTCAATGAAGGGTGGAAGATTTATATTTTGCTTATAACTCAAAACATTAGGCATAGGCATATCATAATTTATTAACGTCTCAGATGGTAGATAATTGTATATCAAATCATTCCACTACCGGGAGATGGGGCTAACCTCTTCTAGTGTAGTTCCAGTTGGAGCTACATTAGGACCAACCTGGACATGGGTATAATAATAAAGGCGATAATCAAATCGCCTAGCAGGCATCTTCCCCGTACTGCCCCTTTAAAGAGGTATCACCGAGTGTCAGAAACGACTTCGCTTAGTTACCCAGGCTGAGGCATCGGATTACAGATTCTCGGCGTGTGATACCTGATATCTGCACTCCTAGCCTCTCAACAATTAGAGCTTCCCTTTCGATATTGTAAATGATCTCTTAGGTACTATGCAAGCTGTGGAACATAAAAACAAATAACTTCTAATTCTACGTACTTTTATTCTTAACGTTCTATTAATTGCTTAACAAGTTCAATTTAGTTTCTAAGGTAAGCTATGAGAAAGAGACCGTCCGAATGCTCCTCCCTCTTCCCCCCTGTGGCCTCCGGGCTCAACCTGGTGGCAACGACTGAGGGGAGTGAGGAGACAGAGGATGGAGGGACGCCGGCTTTTTGTTTTGAGGAGGTGCTCCTCTGATTTGAACTGACTACCCTAGAGTCATCTACACCCTCACATGTGTCTAACGAGAGGGGCATTTTGATGCTCGGAGGCTGTTGACTGCAAGGGAAGTCCAGTGGTCTCCTAACCACAATTTCAACCTTAAACCCAAAACCACATTCGCTTACAAATGGACTCATCATCAGTCTGAGTTGGAAACCCTCCTCCTCTGCGGGCACGCCGACTTCCTTCCGCGCTACATGGCTTGTAATTTTAAAATTTCGCCTTGGAATCATCTCATGCCGATCCGAGGAATACAATGACATCGAAGTGATTTCGCGATCCACTTAATGCATTAATCTTAAATCTGCTAACACAACTGGCAATAACATAAAGTATTGAGTTCGGTCTAGTCTTTGCAGAGCAGATGTATCAACGAGCCACAAAGGATATAACTAAGGTTCTCTGTCTGAGGGATCGAACTACAGACTACCGGCGTGTGACGCATTAAGTCTGCATTTCTAGCCACTCAACCATCAGGGCTTTCAATTTCTTGATTCTTACTGACGACACCAATAAAACTTTCAATGAACTCAGGTCAATAAAGTTACACTCGCTGCGCGGTCACGAAGAAAACCTCGGACTTTCCTAACCCACGTGGGTCTTTCCACACTCAGAGGTCAGTGGTCCCTCAAGTGTCACTGGGGAAAAATTGTCCTCCGCCACCTTCCTAAGTACCCGAACTCCTTCGTCTTGAAATCTATCAGAATCCGTCCCACAAGAAACTACTCCGCGCAGTGACGTCTGAGGGGGCCACAGGATGTCACCCAATTCACTTTAGCTTCCAAAACAATAATGTGGACTGCGAGTGAGTCAGATATTTCCGTCTAACGTGACTGAGTTTTCTGTGATCTTCCGAAAACCCTTTCTACTAATTGGTTGATGGACTGGAGAAAGGAAATTTGACGATGACGACACAACTGGAGGGGGAGCCAGGGGCGAAAGGCGACGCCCATCTCCCGCGTCCCGGATTGACCGAACAGGTTCATGAGTGTAGCACCAAATTTTTGAGGCAGCAAAGGAGGAGGATTCCTTACATTTCTCCCAATTGATTCGCTTTGCCGCTTACCAGGGTGGTCGGTGGGGGTGGTTGCGTTGGTGGCGGGTCCTCATCCAACACGAAGGGTCGATGCTCCGCCTCGTCCAAAAACTCCTCCTCTTCCCACACGAAACGAAAGAGCGCGCATTTACGAGCCTCGTCCTCCGTCGCCCCGACATCAAAGAATCCCTCCGCCTTCTGTCTTCACCACGCGCCCTCGCTTGGGCAGCTTCGTGGAGCAGGAATTCGGGGTCGCCGGCCACGTGCTCCTCCCACAAACAAGAACAAGTTGAGTGTGTCGCAAAGGAGTTTTCGGATATTTTCGTCTTGGTCGTAAATGCTGATGCTTTTCATCCCTGCGCGGTCATCATGTTTCATGGTGCGTAAAGACTTCAGGTGACGGGAATGAGGCAAATCGGACCACAAATCGGAATGTACTCTGAGGAGAAGTACTTCTCTTCGTCAGAGAATGTAGAGGAGTTTGTTTTGAGCGCGTTAAGAAGGAGCCGAGTTCCCCTTGGACAGCCTCCTCCCCCTTTCCCTCACTAGCTCCTGGTCTCAATCTTATAGAATATGAAATACTAAGATCAAAAATCGAATGTGGTTTCTATTCTAGAAACATCCCGGAAACCAAAACATTGCATTAAAATCCGTTCCCAAGCATAAAGTTTATTTCCTAAAGCACCTTATATGACGTGAATTCTCTACTGTTATAAAACCACTTATAAATTCTACATTCTAGTTTCTTGTGTTCTTATGACAGCTTAATTATGGTGTTCGGCCAAAAACAGAAATTGGTACTTATATTAATTATACCGCATTAGGAAAAACATGGTTGGCCTGATAAACCAAACAGAAAAAATGTTCTAAAGAACCAACTATATTGTACGTTGAATAGTCCAAAGGCTGGAATTACAGGTAATTGCAAACACCTATATTTTTCACGCCAATTGGAAACAAACATAACACCTGCAATTATCCCTAAGTATTCTATGAATTTAATTTAGGACGCCCGTTGGAGTGAGAATTCTACTCCGCCTGCTTCCTGCTTTATCATCCGGTGAAATGGCTTTACTTAAATACATCATTGCAAAACTACCGCTCGACGCTTGGCAGTTTCTACATGCATTAGTTATAATCCTGTAAGAGACAATCTCTCTCTCTCTCTCTCTCTCTAATCCATACCAATCTCTTGGCGACGACATGCATTTGCATTGCCAAGTTGATGAGACACAAAAAATTCGTATTTGACGATATTTTACCTGTATAGTGCATCCCCAAAATAATACAACCCATTTTTTCGAGAGGTTGAAATAATAAAGCCACAGGGGCGATTATCAAGGGAAATACGGTAAAAGTATTCACGTTAAGTGACATGATGTTTTTTCGTACAGCCATCATTGCTTTTAAAGTCTGGAGTAGCTTATTGTAGTTATAAGTTTGCGGAAAGACATGTGCTGGATTCACCCTTTTAATAGGCAAAATAAGCGAGTAATTAAAACAAGCTTTAGCAAAATAAGCTTTTAATAAGCGAGTAATATAAAGCAAACTTTAGATCAGGCCTGATACAGATTTGCATATCCAGATCTCATTCAACCACTTAACTCCTTTGGCTTACACAATGCACAGGAGTTTCTACACGTATAAGGTTGTAGAAGATTTTTTAACAATTTACTAAATATTCGTTCATGGGATTTTCAATCAACAATTTTCTACTTTGACAGTCAAACAGAATCTTTCACAATAATCTGTTAAGTATATATATTTTGTGAACTAAATTTTTAAAATTGTTGTAAAATGAATAATCTTAAGCAATTAATTTAAACTCTAAATCTTCTGTAGACTTCTTTTACATTAACCTTACTTTGCTTTTTGCCACTAACTAACAAAGTACATTAATTATTGTACGGAATGTTTGTTTGTTCTGTACAATATGGTGTTTGCTTACAAGGAAAAACAACACGATGGTATTTTTAGTAAATTCGCCTTTGCTTGGACGAAGCCTTTTTATTCAATAAATTATTCAGTATACGGCTGGTGACTGCAATCAAGCAGAGGGCTACATGATGGTCGTATGATGTGCACAAACAAACTTGGCTCTTAAGTAAATTAAAGGTTTGACGTATATTCTGCGATGATATTATATGCCATTCTATTAAACAAAATTAAACATTTCATTGGTTCCTATGTTGCTTGTATGGCCTTATTAAACAAGTGCTTTAGATTCGTGTTAGTATCATCTACGAGCTATCTCCAATATATTAAACCGTAAAGACCTGGAGAGGCATCACTTTGATCTTGATCACAACAAAACCTTTCCTCTTACTGCCCTGCAGCATTTCGAGGTGCGCCAGCATAATAAACTACACGCCTACTGTCAGCTTTGCGTTCACAAGCTATCGATCTTTTGTAAATGTTGTCTACCGGACTCAAACGAATGTTCTATGCTTTTCTAGATATCCTGAAGTCTTACAGTAACTTCTGGGTTTACTTATAATGTCAGTTGTGAGTTAAAAGGACATCCAGACACAGTAGCATTTTTGACCATTTTGTCATTAGACCATTCACTACAATTTCAATGGAGGTATCAGAAGTGATTGCGTTTAATCTGTTTTGTAAACAGAGGAATGGATTTTATGCAAGTTTAAGCAATCGTAAGTAGAAGACCAAAGTATATTAACCTGAAATAGATACAGCAGATTTGAACAGTTGAAGAATGAATCCAAGTAATATATTCTCAAATCTTCTATATTTCTCGAATTGCGCGATCCACGCTATCAACTACGCTCAATTAGACATGGATGGTTCTCTATCTCTCCCAATATTTCTGTCGCGCTACAAATGCACAGATTGGGATCCAGACAATGTATGCCGTGCGCATGACATAGGCTTCAATTATGATCTTTACATTTTTTATCCTGCAGAGAAAACCGCACCAAAACGAGTACCCTGGCATATGACACAAAACAGAAGTTCCTACGAGTACAGCCTTGTGTTTAAGATGAAATGGACCTGCTTGGTCCAGTTCTACTTGTATCCGCCTTGGAATAGACGGACAGAGCCGAATATGCTAAAACTTTGGGGACTTGAGATTCCTCCGGAATTTAGGGATTTTGGTGTACCACCATTTCCCAGTTTAATGTGTCTCCTGTCAAAGAATTCAAAGCAATATGGCAGTTATTGCAATGAACTTTCATATGAAGAAGTTGACGTGAACTCAAGAGAGGCGTATCGGTTTCTTGTGACTGACGAAGGAATAGTAGAGCACCCGTCTTGGGTCTACTGGTCTGTAGCAATGAGATACACGGCTAGAAATTATGCCGGTAGTTTTCTTTTCCATATCGTTTCAAATACGAGGATATGTAGCATCCCAAAACTATACCTTGTGTGTAATTACTGCTTATATAATAAGGCTTCAAGGCAGGAAGTTACGCTTGCAGAATTCACAAACAGGAAATGGATTCGACGCATGGTCGACTTTAATTTTAGGTTTCGAAGCAGTTGGCCGATACATGCAGTATTTCCTTATGCTGGAAGATTTGAGAAATACTTCTGGGACCCAAGCAAAATGGTTTTCACTGCACTTTTTCCAAACATTTCAATTGATTACCCGCACGGTCGAGATGATTGTGGATCTTTTGATTATTTTGCAAGAAAAAAAGTACTTGAGACTCACAAACTCGCTGAAATTATTCCGAAAGAAGGCTGGTGTGAAAGATGGAGAGTACAATACAGGAATATAAAGTATCGTGAAACTGATTTGGATTTACCGAGAGTTGACGTTGAAACGGGTAGCGTATACGAACCCATTAGTGGAAACGTTGCGTTAATAATAGAAAGGGATTACAGTACATTTATGACCTGCTTGTTGCCCAAATTTGGGAGCGTTTCTTTTAATGGGTTAACGTCTGCCTTTGACATATGGACATGGTCACTTTTAGCTCTTGGTGAGTATTTTTAATTCTTAAAAAAGAACTTTGACTTTGAGCTACTGGGAGGGTATCTGAACCCAAGGTAGATTAGACAATGGTTGTTTTGACGCAAGGGTTGAGAGGGATAACACACACTAATCGACACATTTAGATGTAAAAAACCCACAAATAAGGACATTTCCATGTAAAAATATTTTATGGCCCTGCAAGGTCACTACAAAATAGCGCGCGGCCACAGGAGGTGGAGAAAGTGCGACCCTGCCGCATGTTAATTTTGTCCTCTTCCCACACTGGCTCCCATAAGCGAGAGAGAAAATGAGCGTTGCGTGGGTCGGGAGCTCAAGAGGGGGATGTATGCGACTTTCTCTCTCTCGCGAGTTGTGTGTGGGAGGGGGCGGGCCGAGGGTCCCTACAAGCAATCCTAATGAAACCGCGCGCTAGCTTGAATTGACCCTCAACGAGCCAACATTATTTTTACACGGAAATTCTTCGGAATGTCCAAATGTGCGGAATAGTATGTGTCACACCTCTCAACCCGAGTGGCACCTAAAGACCCTTCCTGGTTAGTCACACTCAGATGTACTTATACTACAATGTTATACCGATCTTAAAATTAACTAATCATTCTTTGACTAGGTTTCATATTATTCCCGGGATTTATGCTCGAATGGATTACTTACGCATCACCTATAATAGGCGTTCCAAAACGCAGACAATTTCAACCTATTAATGGGCTTATTTTTACAACAAAGATTTTGCTTGAACAAGGAACGAGCACAATCGACAACCCGAAGCAGGTCACACACATTTATTTCGTGGGAATTGTCTTAATTCTTGGTAGCTTGGTTCTAAGCAATGCTTACAAGGGTGATAATGTCGTTCAATTGACAGCTCCGCTGCATGAAAAGGTCTACAAGTCAATGGAAGACGTCCGAGAGGGTAACTTAAGCATTTACAGCTCTGTTTTAAAAGTCGACAGTTCCCCATTAGGAATGCTCCCCAATACAGATCTTGATAAATCTGGATTTGACACATTTCTCAAATATATAGCAGATGCTACCAAG
This sequence comes from Isotomurus maculatus, assembly GCA_034696585.1. Lineage (NCBI taxonomy): Eukaryota > Metazoa > Arthropoda > Collembola > Entomobryomorpha > Isotomidae > Isotomurus > Isotomurus maculatus. The sequence goes on along the minus strand of JAQGAC010001036.1, from coordinate 6,615 downwards.
TTCTTTGACACCCTTACAGGTACAAATGACTTTTCAGCACATTTTTTGAAGATACTCGGGAATGAACCGAGATCATTTCTGTCGTTACCTCAGATGGATAATGTATTGTGCCAACCAAACCCTCGAATTAAAAACCGTTTTACTGAAATCTGCACTTGGCTAAGACCAGGATTCCATGCTTTGAAGGTACTTGCGCGGTGTAACAATACAGCCTACGTTGGGGAAAGGAGCTTCTTACTTTACACTCTTATCCCGGCCATTAGACATCTTCAAAAAAATGCGAAGTATACAATATCATCTCAAAATATTCTGGGATCTTCAAAGAGGATATATTTTAGGAATTTTGCCTCGCCTTCTTTGCCTCTACGAGCAAGCTACTTAAAGTCCTCGGGAATTGAAGAAATGCTGCAGAGATTGAGTGCTCAGCAAAAATCCTTCCGCTCAAGGAGAACCATCCATGAATACCATGATACGATGAAAAGGGAATTTGTGAAATTTAGTCAGAATTTCGATCAAGCCGCCCAGCTTAGGGACTTTAAACCAATAACCCTTCTTGGAAATATTCTTGCACTTTTCTTGGTTTTACTTGTTCTTCTGTTTGCTTCAGTTTTCAGTTTTCTGTGTGAACGTCCATTTAAACTACACAATTATTATTGGAATCTTCTCAACTTAAGAGATAAATTAATATCATGCTTGTGTAATTGTCAACGTCATAAATGAAATGTATTCACCGGATTGAATCTTCAACTTAATGATAGATTAGAATAATTCAACTTCGTAAGCCTGGGCGAATTCTGCTTAAGACATTTGAACAGTAAATATCCTTAAAAGAAAGATTGCTTGGCCATGCTTTTTCATGCATGAACTGATTAACGAAATGTGTAAACCCTCTGGTGGTGGAGGGTAAACAGAAAACTTACTACATCTTCTACGCGATAAGTTGCCCACAGAAAGAGACTGGCTTGTTTCTTGACTCTCCAGTTCTCTCAAATGTTATCGATAAAAATACACATGTACTTATCTTCGCTTTGGATCGTTTATACCTTACATATTTTTGAGTACGTATGAATCAGACTTTGTAGGTAGTTGCTATTACGTAACGCGTGGCTTCCCCGGCTCAACACGGCCGGCTGTTCGGTATCATTTTTCGCTAATTTGAAATAAAGCTTGCAAGGAAGACAAAACACTTACAACACTTTACTGGACATAAGTCTGGTATTATTAAGATGGAGGCGATGGGTACAACGAATTGCTAAAAAGCATGCATCCAGAAAGTGTACTGGCGCACTGGCGTAGCCAGGGGGAAATTTTTTGGCAAGGGGGAAATTTCTGCGCGCCGTGCGTGCAGAATTTTTTTTTTTTTTTGCTTGCGGAAATTAATTGAAGGGAGAAGGAAAAGAGCAAAATAAACAAGAAAAGAAAGCAGAAAAGGAACGGCAGGGAAAAATGAAATGTGGGAAAGGGAGAGAAAACGAAGGGAAGGGAAGAATTTGAGAGAGGCAAGACGAAAAACTTGGAATAGAAGAAAAAGGAAAGGGAAGAAAAATGGGAGGGAGCAAAGGTAGGAAAGGAAAGAAGAAAAGCATGGAATGGAAGAAAAATGCAGGAAAGGGAAGAAAAAACTAAAAAAGAGGAAGGAAATGGAAGAAGAAAGGATTCCAACACAAAAACAAGGTGAAGGGAAGAAAGAATAAAATGGTGGAAAGCGAAAAAAGGAGGCAAAACAACAAGATAAGGGTTGAAAGTGAGAGGAGAATCAGAAAATGAATTTAAATTACATGGAAACGAGTGTAATACACCGCACATATTTATATTATACAATAATCTTAAGCCATTTCACTTCCAGTATTTACTCCACTTAGAATTTATTAATATTCAAGAAATAAAAATGGCTCTCCTGTCAAATTGAAAATTCATAACATGTTCTGGTTTATGAAGATTGACAGTTGTTACCTGAAGTGATCGAGGATTTGAAGGAGTTTCTCAGTCCATGGTGCGCGAAAATAAGGGAACTTACCACACTGATGCTGAAAGCACAAGCTAAAGACGAACAAAAGTTGGCGGAACTAGTGCCGGTAGAAATTTACAAAAGTAATTATTATTTGATATTTATCATTCAAGACCCAAAATCACAATATTCCCATTCAGCTCAGTCATCAGTTAATCTATTTAATTCCAATCAATTACTTTTTAGTACTACACAAATTAATAAAAATAAAATATTCCACAGGTGAACAGGCCAACGCTATGCGAGAACCCTACCATCTTAAAGCAGGGTAAAAACGCAACAACTATCGATAATGATGCCGATAAAGAATTCCAAGACCTGTTGGAACTTTTTCATGGAAAGCTTGTCACAGAAAAGGAACAACCACTTGGGACAGCATCATTGGAACCAATGATGTAAAGGAGACCCTCCACAATAAATTGAAACTGCCTAAACTGTATCCTCAGTAACAAAACAAAAACACTAGGAAACAACGTGTTGTTTTTTTGGCCCTCCTTGTTGTGGCAAAACTTACTTTAGAAAAGCAGTGGCAACGGAATTTGCAGCCAAGTATTTGCCTATTCAACTGTCGGATGTTTTGTCAAAATGGATAGGACAGGGAGAAAAGTCAATAAGGGCTATTTTCTCTGTTTCAGGGGAAAATGCACCTTGTGTCAAAAGTGTTGGCGTGTATTTATGTCTCCGTAGTAATGTAAATTGGTGCGCTGTTGTGAGCACAGTTATTTGTGTAAATTAATCAGTGTTCATCTGATCTTCAGCAAGTGAAGATCTCTCTCCCTAAATAAACTCTGTCCATTTTAGTTCGGAAACTGACTTTTTCGTAAAATTCTGCTAAGTTCTAGATTCTCATCTTGATTCTCACAAGTCCTTTAGTTTCACACTATCTGCCCACTTAGACTCGTGATCTTTTCACACCATGTGTTATCTTCATTGATGTAATTGAACCAATTGTTGGGGCGAGGTCAGACGCAACGAACGGAGAAGCAGGAATGGTGACGGAGTTTTTAACTCAGATGGACGGAGTGATTCACTTAATTTCCAACGAAGAAGTCTATGTTTTGGCCGCAACAAATTATCCATGGCTTATCGATGAAGCCGCCCTTCGAAGATTTGGGACAAAGATATACGTTGGATTACCAAGTAAAAATGACCGGCCTCAAATGCTGATTCATTTCCTTAGGAATATTAAAGGACTTCGGATAACTTTCATGGATGAAGATTTGCAGTTGATCGGACAGCTTACAAAACGCTATTAGGGATCTGACTTGAAGCTGCTGGCGTCCGAAATGGCCGGTTTTCGTTGGGTGAAAACAAAATCAGCAAGGAATTTCTGCCAGGTTCCTGTTTACGAGAAAGATATTTCTAAGCATATGTTGACCCTGTGGATTCCTTGTCCTGCATACCACTCAGAAGCAGTTAAAGCTGTTTTGGCTGAAATTCCTCGCGGTCTGCTTCTTTTACCTAGCGTCTCAGTAACTGACTTCAAGGTTTCGTGTAAATTGGTGAAGCCCAGTCTGGATCATATCAATGGTAATACCTACCAAGGAATGTGAATCCTCAGGATCAAAATATTACATGCTGATGGAAAAGTTGGAAAAATTTCGTAAGAAGCACGGGAAAGAGCCAATCACTCATTTCCAGTGGGATGAGGAAAAGAAGGTTCCAGCACCTCCACTTCCTAAAAACGAGGTTGCTCATACTGTTATACCAACTAGGAAAAAGAAAAAAAGGAACCTGTTAAAAAATTTGAGCATTTAGATTGTGACCATAGATTAATGAATTAATGATCAAGAATGTTTGTATTCTTTGTGCATTCATGAAAACATTTTTTAATAATCTAATTCATTTTAATCCTTAGTTTTCAATTTCAGTGAAATGAATGAACTATATGTAGAACAATTCCAGAAGAAGCTTTTAGCTGTAATGTAACACATTCAAATAGTGAAACTTGTAAAACAATAATAAAATTATTATTTACAAATTTATTTAAAATAATCAAAAACATTAAATTTATAATCTATGTGTTAATTTTTTTAATCATTCATTCCTGCCCTTAAACTGATTGATTCCTAATTATAGAACTCTTACAGAATTTGTGTTGCCAGACATGAAAAAACCTGTTTAAACCCCAAAATTATACTTTTCAAGGGGTTTTCCATTAACATTATCAATATTGCGAAAATCTACTTGGGGAAATTTTTGGGGTCGCCAGGGGGAAATTTTTGTGGTCATACATTTTCTGGATGCATGCTAAAAAGTAGGCAGCTTTGCATGTTGCTTTACCGTTGAAACATTTTCTTGTCAATTTTTCACCATTAATTTGGTTTGACACTACACACAACGAATCAAAACCCATCATTCCCATCTAAATATCCTGACAGGTCCACGAGGTTCGCATTCTCTCGAAATCATTTAAAGATTCCTCTGAATTTGGTGATGACTCTTTGCTGCGGGAATTATTTTGACATAGGACACGAAGGATAACCTGATTGGCATAGTGTGTGAATAAATAGAGCATTGATGTTTCCATTACAACCGGGGACCAAACGCTTGACATAACCTTGCTAAACCATTCTGCTGAATACAAGCATGCAACATGTATCAGACCATATATTTTGAAGGGAGACCTGAACTTTGGGCTTGTATTGAACTTTGGAATGCAAAGAAGAAGCTAGACTCGACTCCCGTCGCTAGCAGTGACATTCCAAGACCAACCAATAGAAGGTAAAACAAACTTTGGATTCTGCTAACGAGTTTCAGTTGATCAGGAGCCATGCTGTGCGATTTGCGTAAGGTTGACTTCTTGTGAAGCTGTTTCTAAAGCAGTGAGTATTGGTCGTAAAATATTCGATGATACGAATATATATTCAATTTTCAATGAAATTTTTCATATCTCTGAAAATCCTTCTCCCGCTGTCAAAGCCTTGAAGTTCCGAGTACGTTTGCTTGCTTAAAGTCAGCTTCGATGTAAAAATATTAATCCAGAGGTAGTGTTGTTGTAAGTATCGCTTTTCCAAGATGACTTTGCTGTGCTCATCAACAAAAACGGATTTTGCACATTTCAAAATTTAAACAGAGCTTCTTCTTGAAGAATGACTTCCCGGGTTAGACTTGGCTCCAGACTATTTTTACTTATTGTTGACTGTTCTTCTAGCTTTCCCAAGAATGGGAATGCTTTTTGATAGATTGTAAGCATTCCGAAGCTCTTACGTTTATTGGCGTTAAAATTTGCGAAATTTAATGAGTAAGAACATTAAACATGCGCACAAATTTAGAGCACACAAAATCAAAAGCATATTTTTTTGAAACCTGAAACCTTTCAATAAAATGTAAAAAATCATATCTTTAGCATGATTACTGGTGGATACAAATATGGACATAATTGTGATCATCATTCCAAATCCCCTTTGAGTCCTACGGGGTGATTTTGAACGAAACAATTTCCCACTAATTTAGGGGAGTGTTTTTTGCTATTCTCGTCGTGGAACACAGTTGAATAATTTTTTCAAATAAACATTTTGCCCGTTTTGATTTGCAGGAGAAGCGAACCGAGTGGGAACTCACTTTCCTCTGCACAAACTGAGGAAGGACGAAATTGACTTCCTCGGGGGTTTTAAGGAGGACAAGTTCAGCGGGAAGGGGAAGTTTGAGGGTCTCAATTTGGAAGACGAAGAAGCGTCGAATGAATTGGTGAGAGGGAGTGTCGCTGGGGGAGTTTCAGAGTGGCGAGTGTGGGAAGAGGAGGGAGTGCTGGAGACTGCGGATGCAGACAAGTTCGTAGGACCGCTGGGAAAAGCGGTGAAGTGTCTCGGGGACGGGAGTCTCTGGTGGAATCCGCACGTTGACCCCTTCTCCGCAACTTCATCCCCAGGAGGGTCAAAAGGTTAACGACCTCAAGCGAAGGAGAAGAATCCAAACTCCTGAGTGAAGTTGTGAAGCGAGAGGAGCCTTTTCTGTGGCTGGTGGACTCCCCGGGGGGCGGGAAGTCGACGGTGACGACGAAACTGGAGGAGGAATGGCGGAGGTCAACGCCCTCCAACAGGGTCATCGTGCGCATCAACCTCAACAGCGTCCAACACCAACTGCAACAAGAGAAACGGAAGGAGGATGACGCCAGTCTGGTGGCCTTCTTGAAGCGGTTCGTTCCTTTCATTCCAATCGATTCGCTTTGCCTTTTGCCTGGGGGGTCAGTGAAGGTCGTCGTTCTTTTGGACGTCCTCGACGAGGTCCTCCCCCAACACAAAGACACGATGCTCCGCCTCCTCCACAAACTCCTCCTCTCCCCACCAGAAGCAAAGCAACGCGACTTCACGAGTCGCATTCTCCGTCGCCCCGACCTCCGAGAATCCCTGCGCCTGCAGAAACTGTTCCTCACCACGCGCCCCCACCTGCGCCGCCTCGTGGAGGAGGAATTCGGAGTTGTGTTCGTCTTGAAGGAAGTCTCAGGGGACGACGCGCGCCTCCTTGCTGGGAATGGAGTCGCTGAAGACGACGCTGCGTTCGAAGGAGGCTGCGTGGTGGATGGCGGAGGTCCTCACAAGGGAACAATTCACTTCGCTTCTCTCTCCTTGCCACTCGCAGGTGTTTGGGGATCATCTGCGGCAGTT
>JAQGAC010001035.1:0-16356 GCA_034696585.1 Isotomurus maculatus | reverse complement strand
AAAAATGGAATAAGAAGTCTGTCTCTGACCTAATCTTCCTGTTAAAAAGTTAGCAAGACCTTTCATGAACAGTAAAAAAGAGCATCAGAAGTCATGAGCATTATTACACAACTCACTTCGGAGTACGGAATGAACAACGCGGGACAATTAGGAAGTAAAGTGTCTACTAACTATACTAAATCTATGGTACTACTGGAGCTAATTCTACTCACTTCTACCTAGTTTACGTCAAAAGCGATAGGAGGTAGAGTTTAGGTGATGATTGAATTGAAGAATATAAAAAGAATATACTTACAATCTAGTCTCTCTACTCGCTGATAAGAGGTCAAGGGAAGAATTGCTTCGTCCTTCATTTGCATTCCCGACTGACCAGCCAAGTCTCCGTAGGAGTTAATTGAGAAATCTGAGAAAGACGCGAGTTCCCTCGATGAACTTCGATGATGTGACTTTCGTCGAAAAAAACTTCGTCGTGTCACTGTGGAACTTCTTCGGTCACCGTCCAGCTCACCTAAACTTCTTTTAAACAGCATGTCCTCCTCGACTCTAATGCATTTATTGGTATTCATTAGCTAAGTGAATTAGCAATTACTGATCTACTACTGCTAGGATGCAAAAAATAATCTTACTTGTATTTGGAAGGTATGACACCCCACACTCGTCTGTGACCCTCAGCATCAACTTTCCATGCTCGCCATCGACCAGGTTTTCCATTAAACATTGTGTTGTCCACATATAAGATTTCATCTTTTAAAAACGTTAACTGTTGAGGATCCAAGTTATTTCCTTGATGATGATGGTCACTGGAAAGAGCTGGGTAATCGAACATGGCTCGAATGTAAAATCCGTCTCCAGGCTGATCTTTAATCTCATTGTAACCTGTAAATTCACCAAAATTCCTTATTCAGCCATCTGAAATCAAGGTTACCAAGTCTATTAAGACGAACTAATACTGTTCCTGTCCACTTACGTTGTAAATTATATTGAACCAGCACCCCAACTTTGTCAAGCGGTTTCGCTAATTCGAAAGCAGCTTCTTCTGCAGTCGCATTTCGCAAGTCAGTTCCATTATATTCCAGAATTTGATCGCCAGTTCTAAATAAGACAACGATAAGTTATAAAAGATGTGAAAGACCGTGGCTTTTAATGTTTTATTGATACTAACCTGAGGCCGGCACGATCAGCAACAGATTCAGGTTGAACGCTGTGAACGAATATTCCTACGAGATTTCCACCAACAAGGCAAATACCCAAGTTAGACGAGTTTTTCATCAGTTGAAGAGTGAGAAATCTGGTCTTCTCCTGTAACAGCATCTTTTCCCCATCTGTCCCACTTGCGCCACCACTGCTACAACTTCTAGTCGACCTTAATGTAGACTGTTCAGAGGGTGGATCTCTATCTCCCCTGTCAAGAGATGAACCCGTCAAAGAAAACGCTCCCGAGTTCTGCTGCTGAGACTGACTAACACCACTCTGACTTGAAGACGCTTGATGACTACTCTTACTCTTGGTAAGACTGTTATTGGCACTTGAAACATGCTGACTTTTACTCTTGGAAGAACTGGACGATGCAACAGCTGCCGACATGTTAGAATGTTTGTTTTGTATGCTTGAATTTTTCTTCGAATTCCGCACAAGTGTTGATTGGGGAGAGTTGCAAGGGGTTGGAGATCCCGAACGTGAACCACCAGATCTGGACTCATTGTCAGAGGTAGATGAGTTGTGGTCATCGTCGTTCTCAGGAGAGGAAGAGGACTCGCCGTCTGAGTGAGATTCATCCGAGCTTGAACCACGGTCACCTATGAAATGATTTATATGCTTAAGAAAACTCTGAATGGGGTAGTCAATGAGTTGACTCGTATAACACGTACAAACTTCTTCCCGATATTTTTCAGGTGAGTACTGAACTAGCATTGTTATAGAATCTCCACATTGTCGAAGAACGCTTGCTGCCAAATCAAATGTAGCTGAACGCATATTTATCCCACAAACTTCAAGTAGTTGATCTCCAACCTTAAAGCAAGAAGTAGTCAGAAGTGTCAGTTACCTATCTTTTCAATAAATATATATTAATATCTTAATACTCACCTGCAGCCCAACTTGAGAAGCCAGCGAATTTTCATTAACAGTAGATACGAAAACACCTCCTCCATTAGCTTTACAAGAAATCTGTATTCCAAGAGGCTCCGTCGATTTGTCATACTTGTCAATGCGAACTTTCCTTAACTCTCCTGGAGCAGGCTTTCGCGGCCAAGTTCCATAATCAGAGACTCCAGCAGAAGATCCAGCTCCCGGGTCTAATACCTAATATCAATTTAAATAATTCATTTAGGCAAAGATAGTCATCAAGATTTTGAGTAGCATTTTTCCGGGACTAAGTTTATCTTTTACCGAAATTCTTCTTCTAGGACCAGCCTTATATGAGCAGCACAACACAAACAATGTACACAAATTTTACGATTGTCAAAATTTAATACAAAGCAAAAGAACCTTACCTCAATATGATAAGTCGGCATAGGACTATTTCTTAAATCGAACTTTTCTGTTGAACTTTTACTAGTTACACTTTGGTTTGATGGGATTCGAATTCTCTGAGGCTCTTTTTTCCTTGGGAAAGTTCCAGTAGTGGAAGGAGGATAACTTGGATGCGACAGTATATCATCAGAATTGTTCCTAAAATTGATTCTACTATGGACACCACTAGACGATGCCACTGACATTGACACGGATGACTCGTTCGTTCCATAGTGAGAGTGACTGTGATGCGAGGACGATGGCTCGAAAGCATAACTGTTAGTGTTACTGTGTTTCGTGACAGAAAGTGGGATAGTCCCACTGTTGGAAGAAGTAATTCCAAGAATATCATGGTAGTGGCCTGAATATGGAGTAGAGTACCGATTTTGAAATCGGTCCAAAGTATGAGCACTCGAAACACTTAATCCTGATGGCCCCGAGGAATGACTCAGCACTGCAACAAATCAAACACGGTGTTTATAGTCAATAATGAAAATGATGTACAAGAAGGATTTGAACAAAACTAACGCTTACAACTTGAGCTGGTGTTTCCTTTTCCAGGTACATTTGACATGGCTATTGATGGAGGAGTAACCACTTTGTCAAGATGGTCGCTCTCACTACTGTTATTTTGGTTCTTCCCCCGTTGTTTCAGTACATACCATTCCAAAATTTCTCTGTTGCCCGACGTGACCGAGAAATCAATACTCGATCCATCCGACATGGTTAACGTTGGAACTACACTGTTCCTTTCAGGAGCTCTGCAAATATTGCAAAGTAAAATTAAACAGGATTCTACAACATTTATAAACAATCTGAAGTACTTAACACACCCTTTGCCCAGTTTCGAACTAGGAGTTGGGTCAAACACTCCAAAAGAGTATCTGTAATGAGGAGGAACTTGACTGGGATTAGGTAACCCATGATTTCCATGAACTTCAGCTCCCAAACCGCCCGATCTTCCGGCAGACGCAAGCGTTAAACTTTTCGTGTTCATCGCGAAGTGGTTGTTCAGGCCACTGCTACCACTTCCATTTCCTAGTAACGCTCCACTCATCCCCGAAATTGCACCAACGCTCTTCGAAGGCTGTGTATTCTGTAAGTCCCACAACATATTGGAAAGTGGGACTCTTTCCTTCGCTCCGTTTCCTCCTGGTCGTCTAACACAAACTGTATTGCTGGCCGCAACAGGCATGTACTGCCCGTAATAAGATGAATCTCGATTGTGATGATTACTGGAATTATCAGGAAGACCTCTCGTATTCGTTCCACTGTTAGCTGTTTTGTTAAAGAACGAAAGAAATCATACTGTTAATTCCGGTCGGACTTAAATTTCGTGCAATATATTTGGAAGTACCTAAAGACGAGTCCTGTGGCAAAGTATACGAGTTCCGATTCATCACAACACGAGGCCATGTCCCGTTCTTATTGATATTTTCATTTCCCGAATTTCTAGATGAAACCCTTTTCTTTCGAGCTTTGCGACTGGTCCCTGAGTTTCCTCCACCAGAAGCTATGGCAGAATCAAGGGTAGCAAGAATCGCTTCTTCAGGGGATGAGTGTTTCTTCCTGGGAAGTCTAACTTTAAATATGTCCCTGAAACCTCCACCTCCGGAACTAGATTTGCCACCTCCACTAGCAACATGTCGTCTTCCATCGGACAAAATGCTGTTGGGATCTGACTTATCGGACCTTAATGAAGAGCTGGATGCATGAGCAGACGCTTTGGATCTCATCTGGTTTTTAGTGCTACTCATAGAGTTAGCATTTGTATTCGCACTTGTTATTGGACTTGACAGATGTCCAGCACTCCGACTTAAGGTAATAATAATTGGATCAATATCTTCAGACAAAGCAAGAATCGCATCTTGTACGTTATCGATGGGGGAGTCGTTAATCTAGAATTTGTATAATATGACAAGGGGTTCATAAATAAATTGTCAGATTTTTTCAAACAATTTCAAAAATAATTGATTTTCACTTACGAACAACACTCGGTCACCAACATTCAAATTGCTCTCTTTGGACGCAGGTGATCCAGGCAGGATGCGTGAGATGTACACACCAGGCTCTAGTACTAGACCATGATCAGCTCCAAGTACGTTAGGTAGCTGGTGTGAACCAAAATATTTTATTAAATTAATCGTCCTGTCAATGTAAGATTATCCAGTTTATCGATGAGTAACTTTTTATCAATCCTCACCTTGATACTATAATGACCGGATGGCATATCCGAGTCGATTGCAGAATCTCTAGATTCCGAAAAGCTGGACGAGTTTGACATATACTGGTATCTCATAGAACGACTACTTTCTTTCTCGAATTCCACCTTGTCTCGCAGTTCTTTAAGCTGCTTTGACGCTAAATTTTTCTGTTTCTTAATATCTTCAGATTCACTCAAGGCTTCGGCCAGGTCAGATACGGCCCTATCTCTTTCTTTACGAAGTCGATCGCACAAGGTTCGTAAACTTTCTCTTTCCCGAACTATCTTGTCTCGTTCACTAAACGCCCAATCCCGTCTACGTTTAGCTACCTCAGCTTCTTGTAAAGCTTCTGTAATCGCAAAATCAGTCACAGTTAAGTAATAATCTCATGAAAGAATTAAAAGAATTCCCGAAAGCCACGAACTTACCACCACGGCACGCTTCGAATTCGTAACAGTAAGCAGTGAAATAGTTAAAAGTGCATTGTGAGGCAAGTATTTACAGAACAATAAAAAAACCATTATAAAAACATAAAAGTATCTTTACCTGCCACTTTATCCTGTAGTTCTTTATTTTGAGTTTCAAGACTTTTAATTTGTTTTTTAGAGCTGCCTAAATCATCGGTTAGTTTTTCTAACTCTCGATGTACTGAATCTCGTTCACTCATTATCAGAGAGTATTCCTGTAAAGCTGCATCCCGTTCCTCAGTCAATCGCTTAATGTCTTTATTAGCTTTGATTCTTGCTGCCATTGCTTGATTGATTTCTTTCATAGCTTCTTCATGCTGTTGCTGCACCTGTCCAAGTAACAATTTGAAGTTTGTTAAGTTGACAGATTTTAAAACTCGATAACAATTGTATTGTTTCAATGAATCTTACCTTTCCTAGTGCTTCCTTGTACTCATTTCTCTCCCTCAACGCTGAATCCCATTGTCGAATCGCAGAAGTGCACTGTTGCTTCAAAGCATTTCTTTCTCGAATCGCGTTACTAGTCTCCTGCAGGGCTTCTTCGTACAATTTCTTGACTCTGTTCACCTCCTCCTGTAAATGGCAAAGGTAAATTTCGAAAACCGAGACTAGAAAATTGTATTTAAACTCAAAGCAAAGCTAAATAACAATGCACTGAAAATGAATTCTGACCTGAGACAATTCCAACTTGTGAACAGTTCCCGAATGGGAAGCGATAAGATCCGCATATCGCTTTCTCAAGGCATCGTAATCTTCCTTCATAGCCTCATATTGTTGGAAAAAGGACTCAGGGTCCACCACCCCTGACCGACTCACTGTACCTTTAAAACCCACAAGATAACGGTTAGCACGTAAATAAGTATGAAAATCAAGCACTCGCCCACACATTTAAATTTAGAAACTTCCATTAAGATAACTCTGTCTGTCATTACCTCCATCCATGTTTTTCTGCAAAGGAGAGCCCCTTGACCTGCCCCACCTGTCACTGTCAATCTCCAAGAAGCCCCTTCATGACGATGAGTTCAAAGTTGCCCTGTGCTTATCTTCCTCTTTTACTATCCCCTCGGATGCCCTTCATAAGTTCAAATAACCACCATCACCACCTGGGCTTATCTTATCACCGTCCCCAGTCTTATCTCCTTCTCATCATGTGGTCCTCCAATCCGCCCATGTCACCTTCAAAATATTAAACAAAACAATTTAAAACTCATTTAACTTGACACGCTCACAGCTGATACCCTACGAAAACTTTATAGAATTTAAAAGCCTTCTAAATCTCACCGTACCTTGTTACACACTCTTCCAATTAAACCGACCTGTTAATCCATGAAATCACGACAGCAGGTAGCAGGTTAGATCTTAGATCTCACAAGAAACACAAAATATGCTAACCACTAATCCGAGCAAAAACAAAGAAATATTCAAAAAAGTGTTATTATTATTATTAGTAATGTGTTGTGTATGTACAACTCGGAGGCGGAGAATAAAAGTACATTAACTCTTTCCCAACAAAAATAGATTGAAAATTGAGAGTGATTTTTATTGATATTAAAACATTAGAAGGATGAGAATATTATGTTTTAAGCCGGAGAGCGATAGATGTCTGTTGAGTGGAATCCCCAGTATCACCACCACCACCACCGCCGCTTTCTCCATGCTAAAAGATTAACTCACACACCCTCATCTCCACTTTCACTCCATTTCCTCACCGATTTCCGACACACCGATACATTAACATTGTGACTATGACGTAGGCAATAAAATTAATTGATCATGCAATTGGCTAATAACTAATGTCATAATTTATTGACTTCTTTGTGCCTGACTATACTAATAGTAAAATGGGCGTTGATTAAATGAATCATATTTAGTTGATGATGTTAATACTAATTGAAGGAAGGGGTTGGGCGAAATTCGACGAGGAGAGGGGCGGTGGGGGGTGTGGCTGGTGGAGGTTAGACATGAGGGGAAAGCTTTCTTCGTAGAAGTCTTCGTCCTCTTCCCCTCTGGCTTCTAGGAAGCCATGGGTGGCGTATAATGTTCCGTTGATAAAGGTTAAGATCTGTTTTTAGAATTATTTGAAACTTTAGAATTGCAGGAATGGAATGATGATGAGATTACTGTGTTGGTATCACTTTAGCTACTCCCAAGACATACAGACTGGGACAATCTATCCCACAGGTAGGGTTGTAGTCTGCCCATCCGACGAGATCGATTCCTGCGAAGATTAAGGCTGCTCCGGATATGAAATGGTACAGGGAGCTCTGTAACGAAAGGCAGATTTATTGGGTGTCACATCATGAAGGGGTAGAATATTGAGATGTTGAGGCATATTTGGTAGAGATTGAATTATTACACAGACGGAGAAGTGTTTGGAGGTGGTGAAAGCTTTGGGAAGAAAAAGATGAGCGCAGAGAAGGCAAGTGGATACCGCGAGGCAAAATGAGACTGAGAATATGAAGACGTCTAATGCCCAGAATGGCACATAAGAAACGCCTGCGAGAATTATGGAAATCCCTCCGAAGACCTAGAAATACGGGAATCACATTGTATATGTGTACTTTAAGTAGGCTCACTTCTTACCACTTGCTTGGTTAAGTAGTGGGAGTGACAAGAAAATAGTGTAATTCAAGAATCCAAGCGGATTCTAGATTGAGAAAGCTTACCAAGTGCAAAACCTTGAGGAGCCCATGAGATGAACTCAAATGGGAAAAAATGATTGGCATTCCTTGAAGAACTTGGGCGTGTAGTATTTTATTAAAATTAGAGTAAGTTGAGCAATACTGATAGTGAGAGTCAGAGTCAGGAGTGTTATTGTGTCACATGACTAAGATTAGCACAGTGGTTTAGTAATTGATCCGTGTGTGTAAGTGTGGGAGGCAGATTTTTACGAGTAACTTAGCTTTAGTGTACGTATGACGTGTAACAGAAGGAGTTATTTGTGGAGTGGTTGAAGGGATAATGTTCTTCGTAAAAAGGAAAGGAAGAAGTAAGTATAAACGAAATGATGATAGGCAACAGGGAAATGAACGCGTACAGCGTAGAAGGTCTCGATTCTCGATACACTGATAAAGTGTTTTTAAGGTGAACTGGAATGATAATAAAAGATAAATAAGTCATGTGTTTGATGACACAATGAATCATGAATCACTTCTGTAATAGTGCTGGATTTAGAGTGAACAAGTTTTAATACTTTTGTGCGCCATTTGAGACACAGTGGCACAGTCGAATGCTTAAATGTATACAGAGATGAAAGATGTTGAATCATGAGTGTGTGAAATTGTAATAATTGACAATTGAGGAAAGTCGGGAAAGGCACGTATGCATGTAACGAGACGAATAAATCCAGTATAATTTATTCCCAAATGTGCGATTGCCACAGTCACTGTGTGTAAAACTATTCTACTTAAGTAAGTGTGTAATTTTTACATGATTTCTAAAAGTAGTCGAAACTAACTAACAACAGTAGCGTGTAATAACATCCTCATGATTTCAAGATCATCATCATCACCCTCTTGGGTGTAATTCTGTAATACATATAAAAGATGGATTGTAAAATTAGGAATCAATTAGCACCGACCTTTGGGAATATACATAAAAATTAATCAACTCATTTGTAAAACAAATAAATAAACTACTACGTCATGACTTCGTTGTAGTAGTGGATATCTTCGCAATACTAATAATAAAACAATGGTATGTAATTTCACTTTGCACCAAACACAGATTATAACCGATTTACAGACATACCGACCGGTGTATTGTCCACTCACATGAACCGTTTCTTATTATTAAATTAATTATAGTATAAAGTGTATATCATTAATATACTTTATTTTGTGTAAGAAAACTTTGTTGCCTTTTGTAAAGGCAGATGCACTTTTTTCTTGTCACGTATTCATATTATACGAAAAGGCAAAACGGCACATCATCTTCTACACAATAATATAGCTAAGCGTCAGGAAAGGTAGGGGAGTTACTCCATCATATAATTTAGGTTTAGTGTAAATAATTACATTTAAGACGATATTTCCCTATTGAATTTTTATTTCTTAGGTTTTATCAATCTACTTCTCTATCAGTCAGTCTATCATATCTGTATAGTATCTTATAGGAGTCTACACTAGATCAATACATGCGAAAAAGAGACTTACAAATAATTTAAAGTTGAACCTGTTTTTCCGATAATAATTGATCGTATCGATAATCGATTATCATTACACACTTTTCTAAAAGTAAAACGAAGTACGTAGTCTACGGTTGACTAACACACCAATACAGATAAGGAAATGGTCAGAAACTTTTCTTGTAAGTTTTCATTCGCTTGTACTTGTAGCTCTTCTTGTTCGAATAAACTTGGACCTTCATTGTCCACTACGGCTACAGGTTCAGGTTCCTCAACAACCACGGCCAAGTTAGATGATGAATTTGCATTCAAGTTCTCTTTCCGAGAGGCTGTGGTTGAGGGTAACCGAAAATGCTAGGATGGGTTCTTCATGATCCTCTTCTGTCTGAAGTCATAAACCTTCCTACAAAAAAATACAACTTCCGGTGAGATCTTCCCTGGTGATGGTGCACGAGTTGGGTCTTCTGAGGATGCTCGACCACTCCAAACAGCACATGCTATATTTCCTGCTGCATTGTTGTTGATCATAGATGAACCAGTTATAGTTAGTAAGGGCTTGTTAGGCAGTCCGTCTTCTAATTGCTTCAATCTCTTCCGATATCTAACACATCACATTTGATTAGCTTCTTTCACGAACTGCTCCTTTTAGAAACGAACCATGTTATAATTTCCTTCACGAACCTGCAATACTCATTGAAAGTAAGGACGTAACAGCGATCATCAATCGTCGCTACAGAGTTAACATCAATATGTTTCGAGGCAAAGACTTCATCCATCATGTCATCCTTGGTTCTTCCCATCTCAGTGTGTTCAGGACGGTAGTACCTAAAGGAGAATAGAAACACATTATTTACATGATGCCGTTCTCAATATCTGTCTCATACAAAACTCAAAACGCCTTCGCATTTATTAGGGACACTAGAAACTAGATACACTTTCAAAAGAATGGAATCAAATGGACCGAAATCATTTCAAGAAGAAACAAAACAAAGTATCTCTCAAATACAGGTAAAGTTGAGTCGAATATAGTTTGTAAAGGGGCACTTCACTCTTGAAATCTAGAAACTAGAAAGCACACAAAGAAGAACGTCATCATGAATAATTCATACCACAAAAGGGAAAACATCATTTCTCCGTCTGAGGGATTCTCCCATAAAGCTGCAATTTTTGCTATGTAGGGTAAATCGTTTTTCCTTGATCCCGATTTCAAAAGAACACAATCTCTAGTCTGAATCACATCCCCACTTTCGTGTCTCATGGCTGGGTAGCACACTCTCAGAACAGGCTGATCATCATTCTATCCAAGTAAACACGAGAATATCATTATCAGATTACACTTCAAAATAGGTTCAAGTAACAACCTAACCGGATTCAATTGAACAGTCAATCGTATCAAATCAAACTAAACAACAACAAACAACTTTCACTTACATTGACAAGGACTTTTGCCTCATACGGTTCTCCTTCAAATCTCCATCCATTAGACCACTTCGGTTGTCTCCGAGGTACTCCAAGTTGCAGTAAAGCTCCATTCACCGCCGATGGGCTTAGAGGCTTCACTCCAGCTCGTTTTTTTGCTGCACTCGCAGCCATACTTCCCACCGGTCCCTTGGAAGTACTAGTACCCATATTGGTAGAAGGAAGACTTGGACTGTTGGACCTCGAAGAACTACCTCCAATCGCAAGCTGAGGGGACAGGACATTCTGACTATTTCCTGGAGAAAGTTGCTGGCTAGAACCTCCAATCTTCTTTTCTACCCCTTGCTGACCTGGACTGATACTCGCACTACGTCCACCACAAGAAGATGAATTTCCAGGGATGTTTAATAACTTGACAGAACTCGCACTTGGGAAGATGCCGACTCCAGCCTTCGGAACTCGTAACATGACATTTCTCCTGTATTGATACAAATCGGCCACTGCGTTGATATATGCCTGAGTAGAATACTTATTCCCCCGTTCCACCTTTCCACCACTTGGTCCATTTCCTCCAGCAAGTCTTACGGCTGAGCTACTTCTACTTGTATTCGTACTACTGCAGTCGCTTTCACTCTTCCGGGTATTACCCGCACTGATTATTTGATTTCTCTGCCTCAACAACCGACTCCGACTTCGAGAATTCACTCCACTCGAACCTTCTCCACTCAGCTTTGGTTTTGTGCTTAATCTCGTACGGATTTTTGCATTTGCTGCAGAACTCCTTGTACTCCTTGCACCACCACCACCGTTTACTTTCTCCAACCCTTTCAGCTTCACTTTAAGGCTTCCTACACCACTACTACTACTACTCCCAACTTTCTTCCCATGCACAGACGATTGAACAAGATTTTTACGAGATTGCTGCTGCAGCTTATTTCCATTTGCCCTTTTCAAACCATTCTTATTGTGTCCCCTGACAGCTGCTGTCATCGCAGCAGCAGCCCGAGCATTGCGTCCTGCATGATAACTCGCAGGATCCACGACTAATGCACTCACTGCCACAATCGCATCACTAGACTTGATCACAGTACTTCCCATGCTGAATCCTTCCGGGTCTCGTACACGAGCTGATGTTGCACCAGCATCGTGCATTCTGCTTCTCGCAAGATTCGCCTTATTTATCGGAAAAACAATTCCTGAATTCAACCTTCCATTGGGAGTTGTAGTTGTAGACAGGACACCAGGTACTCTGCTTCCTCCTCTCATCACTTCTGAGGATCCGTTTCCACCCAGCATGTTGTGATCTTCCAATAATTTCATTCGTTTCTTTTGTAACCCATCAATACACTCATTAAGACTTATTCGTTTCTTGTTACTACCATTTGGTCCTTTCTTAGAAAGGGAACTGCTATTCTGGTTATTCAATACTTGCTGCATCCCAGGACTCAGGGATTTGGAATCACACTTGCTTTGGTAATTTTGAACAGTCATGGGTCTCACACTCACATTCTGAGAGTTATTATGAAGTGCGGCAGGAGTGATGGAGAGATTAGCACCAACTCCAGCAGATATACTTATTCCAGGTGGGAGTGAATAGGAAAAAGGCGGATTAGAAGATGAGAGAGATTTCTCCGGGGACTTTCCCCCAGAGTTTCCTTTCTTCGAGACTAATTTATGTTGACTGTTATTGTCACTTCCAACTAGAGCTATCCGCCTTGGAAGCATTTGTCCTCGGTTTCCCTTCGGAACTGGTTTGTTCTGGTGCTGCATCACTTGTTGGTTAGATAGATTAGAACTATTAGGCATTGGTCCACTCTGAAGATCCTTATCACTCTGTTGATTGCGATGATGGTGATGGTCAAGGCCCACCTTTCCTTGTGTACGCACTCCCCCCTTTGAATTCTGACTACGCTGTTGCTGCTGCTTTTGGTTCTGCATGCGTTCGTGAATTAATTTGCCGTTTTGCGAGATATGATCGAGATCACTACCACCACTTACATCACCACCATCCGCGTTACTTCCGGAGGCTCTGTTGTTAATAACTATCACATCTAAATCAGGGTTGAGTTTACCAACTTTTATGGATCCTATTTTATTGATGTTAGACTTGAGTCTAGAAACTGCTGATGCACTTCCACTAGTTTGGCCAGGTATGTTTCGTTCTTTGGGTGGAGATTTACTACGGCTTTTTGTTGGACTACCATTTGTACTACTTGCTAGTAGATTCTTCGTACTGATATGCTTAGCTATAGTAGTTTTATGTCCACTTCGCGGATCTATCAGATGGACAATGTCTTTCTCCTTCTTCTTTGTGGGGCTTTTCGAAGGTGAACTTGAGTTAGAGCCACTGTTCCCTACTCCAGAGTTTCCCGAGTTATTCAGGGATGAAGGGGCAGAAGTAGTCACAATCGAAATGGAAGAGTTTATCAACAGCAGAGCGCTATTAGTATTAGGATTAGAAACGATAATAGGAGTGATTGTAATATCATCGGGAAGGGAGTACTGTTCGGTAAATGTCTTTGCACTTTCTAACTGACGGTCTTGAGTTTGTTTGACATTGACGTTAGAATTGAGTAGTTGGATAGTAACAGGTGGGTCAGCAGCGACTGCAGGGGTGGTGCACGTGGGGGGATGATGTGGGGGGACGTCTTTAGTAGAATGACGACTTGGACGTGTGGCAGTTACTGAGACTAAGGCTTGCTGTGACTGGGACTTCGGGTGCTTCGCGTTAACACCCACCTCCAGGCCCGGAAGCGAAACGCTGGAAACAGATTGCGGCTGCAGCTGCTGCTTGCTGTTGCTGTTGGTACTGCTCAGCGGATAAGATTCCGTAGGGCATGGGCATGCTGGCTGGGTAGACTGATTGGGATGAAAAAGCCCAGCATGTCCTGCAAACACAACAAAATCCAACCCGAGGTTGCCTAAGAGTCATTGGACAAGCGCTTCCTTATGGTGTAAGCAAGCCCAAAAAGATTCCTCAACAAGGACAGATTTGACAATTTACGAACACTTCATCTTACTCATCTCACACACACAAAATGACTCCCAGACTATTTAACTAAATTCTAAAATAGATCTCCTCATTTCTAAGGTCCCTCATCTGACAAATGTCTAACAATGATCGCCCAATAAACCTTTCCCCAACTACCCAATCTACTATTAAAGGAGTAAATAAGAGTAGGCGAAAATCGATTACTTCCAGTGGTGAAGGGAGTCAAGGGAGTATTAAATATCTGTCTAGCTTCAACAGCCTCCCATCTAAAAATACATCTCTAGCTTTCACTTTGTGCTTTCACCCACAACTTTCACACAGAACCCCGTAAGGCACACATATAAAGATGCAGCATGCAACTACGCACTACAGAGAGAATAACTAGGCAAATACTGACCAACCTGGTGCTGTTGGAGACGGTTGAATGGAATGATGAGGGGATGCAACCAGATAGTTGGATGGGTGATGATGGGCAGACGGAGGTGGAGGAGGTCCTCCTTGTGGGTGGTACATCGACGCTGCAGCCACAGAAGGATGGTGCGCCAGTGACAAAGGCCGTGGTTGATTAGCCCCCACTCCCATTCCACCCCCAAGTCCTCCAGTGACTACTGTAGGCGCTGCAT
Organism: Isotomurus maculatus; assembly: GCA_034696585.1. Classification (NCBI taxonomy): domain Eukaryota; kingdom Metazoa; phylum Arthropoda; class Collembola; order Entomobryomorpha; family Isotomidae; genus Isotomurus; species Isotomurus maculatus. Next base: position 2,014 of record JAQGAC010001035.1, on the reverse strand, counting down.
TCGGCGTCAGAGGTGGAGTGTAGAAAGGAGTCATGAAGTAACTCTGTCCAGACGGCTGAGGGGTTGCAGAAGGGTAGAGAAATGAATTGGGATAAGGAGAGTGAGTTCTGCAATAAGAAAAATCACATGTTTGTAAGTTACCATCGTTTATATTTCAGTTGGGAGTTAGGGAGTACACAATGGAGGATAACTATTAACTATTCCCGTGATAATGAGCCTCATAAGTGCCTATTATTAGCACAGACGCCATACAATCAGTTGCGTCAGTCAGCCTCAACCCTCAACCTCAATTATCAATTAGTTTTGTGCATGGAGTAGTACGAGGATAAGGAAACTAAGTAACACCAACCTATTGTACATTCTGTACTGCCTTTGCATACGACTATGTATAGTTTAGTAGTTTCATATGACTGGAAACAATTGCATTGTAGCCTAACCTATTTGTGTCTACTTAATTACATTCAGCTTTATTACTCGTGCCTTCTTCATTCCACTATAGAACGAGCTATTTAAACTTACATTCTACAAGTTTGGGTACATTATTAATACGGTGAAAGTTAGCTACGTACTTTCTCCCACTGTGCTTACTTTAAGCTGCTCCTTTGTAGATCAAAGTACTTTCTCCACGGGAGCAGATACGCAAACTAGGGAAAGAGGTGGAATTTGGGAGAGTTTCAGGGTTAAAACGTGTCTATGCTGATACAAAATACGATAGTGTGAAGCGTTCAGAAGTCGTCACAACACTGAAACGTAGACGAATGACTACCTATCTTCTAAAAGCGTCATTCGTCTAATGGTAAAAGAACGTGCGAGCAGCGAAAAAAACTCTCATCAAAGGAGGGTAGATGGTACGAGGACTCAAGTTGAGTGTCGAGTCCCTGAAGCTTTAGGTTATGTACAGTTCACAGTTAGGTAACATCATAGACATCTTTTAGCACAGTGAGACTTCTACTGTTCTACTGCGAATGTCTGGTTGAGTTGCTTACAAGTCGACAGAGTATTGGGCAGACTATGTTGTGTGCTGCGTAGAAATCTCAGTGTGCAAAAAAGACCTTCAACATCCCACAACATGAGTCAACATGACTGCCAATATGGAATAGCAGCGAGTAGCTAGAATTTCGTGCATATTAGATCTCCTGAGTTTCCTTGTTAATAATATATGTACAATATACACACACTTATACTGTCTCTACTCAACTGTAGCCAAGAATCTCGTGTTACTTGATGCGGTAGATTGGGAAAGAATTTGGTAAAGAAACGCAACTCCTTACCTGTAAGAGTCTGGAGGAACCATTGGGTATTTGCACGGTGCAAATGGGGAATGATGTGGAGCAAACCCTGCTGATGTCGAGTAAAACAATCCGCCTGCGGAAGGAGCACCTGCAGATACCGAAGGTGGAGGCTGATGAGAAGGTCCTACAGGTGACCCGATGGGGTGATGGTGACCACCAAGACCACTTAAGGCTGAACTTGCCAACTGCTGGTGTTGCTGTTGGAGAAGCGCTGCAGCCGCGGATTGCTGTTGTTGGCTGAGCATTGCAGCAGCAACCGAAGAATTGGAAAGGAGAGGAGACCCCGTGTTGGCTCCACTGACGACGTAACTTGTTCCAGGATAGTTTGCCTGGACAGGCCGTGGGAGGGACGTGGAGGAGGATGCTGAGGATGATGATGATGATTGCTGATGATGGGATTGGGGTTGTTGGGGCGAGGAAGAGTGGTGGGAAGTTCCTGTTCCAACGCTCGACGATGACGTGGACGCTGAGGATTTGTACGGTTGGTGGAGAATCCGTGAGGATGAGGATTTCTCCGACCTTGATTGACTTGGATGGTGAGGATGAGATGAAGTTGATGTGGAGGAGGAGGAGGAACTCACTTTCTTACTGGGGGGTTTAGTGGGACTGTAATTGGATGAGTGGGGTGCTGAGACCACAGGAGGATTGGAGGAAGGGGGGTGAGTTTGATATGTCACTTTCAGGTCTGGAGGAAGCTTCACTGTTTCCAAACCACTTGGCAT
>JAQGAC010001034.1:0-16358 GCA_034696585.1 Isotomurus maculatus | reverse complement strand
TTTGGCTTTCTCAAGGACACAAGCAGTATCTTTTAACGCTGCAGATATGCTATCATCAAAATTTTACGTCTTCCACTACTTGTAATCATTATATTCAGGGGTGCATAGTACAATAAATTAAATTGTAAATCGATTTGGCTCGGAAATATTTTTGCCTACCAAATTTATATTTACATGACCTGTAAGGGTTCTCATCGGAGAGCTAAAAGTAATAATTCAATCAGATCAATCGCCAAATGGAATCTTTGGATGTGTTTTTAAAATTGCATGAAATATTCACAAGGTTTCTGAGTTGCAAGTTGCACGTGTACGTAAAAACGTGAGTGACAGAGTCACACGCACGCACGACTAATAATCTGTGGATCTCTGATCATTATGAATACTCCGGTTCGGTTGCTCAAAGTAGATACAAATGTGACGAAGAAGTGTGTTCGAGCATTTGGATACGTGGTTATACTCACCCTTAACATTTCACCCAGTTATAATGGGAACTGTGGTGCTTTCACTAAATCCCCGAATAAGTTGTGGGAATGGATGTTTCATGAAATGGAGCTTAGCATATTTTTGCAATTTTCTTTTTTCACGAAGTCTTACAGCTTTCCAAGTGGATTTGCAATTACACTCGCTTTACAGACTGAAAGTGAGTCCTCTACAGATCTCATTGAGCGAGATTTATCTGTAGAAAGCTATAATGAAGTGCCGGCTAAGCTCGACTGTTGATTTCTTATATTTTCCGAAGTGTTGGATTTGCAATCATACCTGCACCTATATTGCAGTAAACACCACATAAGATGGGTTATTGTCTGTGCTGAAGGATCAGATTTCAAGCGCATGTTTCCACAGTGTACCGGGATGCTCGTTTAACGTGACGATTCGTGGGGATGCACCACATCTCTACATTCTTGTAGAGTCGACTCGGAAACCGTAATCTCGTTTCGGAGACCATAAGACTGTCTCTGTCTCTCTCTCTCTCTCTCTCTCCCGTTCCTCTTTTCATTGATATGAAGAAAGGACTGTTTTCCTTCGCTTATGACCAGATTTATTTACCAGACCCACAGGCATTTCCCATCATGTTGAGGAATTCGCCACTTTCTTTCGTACGTTCGTTTCTGCCAGGAGAAATGAGTTTTCTCCACTAGCATTTTGAGCTTTCTTTTGTAAACCATTGGGAATAATGAACAATTACAGTTCATCCTCATTCTACAACTGTTCTTGTGGTCTTCGTCTTGTTGTCAGTCATGTGGTTGTGTCTCACAGACAACAATTGTCTTCCAGTCGTGCTAAAGTGGTCGTGGGCTTGATAAGTCTTAGTTAGGGAGGCAGTAAAAGCCTTATCTTCACTTTCATCCATCGACATGCCAGGACTTGTGGCTTTCGGGAGGCGTTGGAGTATCGGCAGCGACGATCTTTTCCTGCCAAGCATAAGTCTCTTCATTTTCCACATTGCCTGGTACGGGTTATCTTAATCTGTTTTTAACACGTTTACCTCTTCATCCCTGTTTCTCTTATTACCTGTCGACCTTTATCTCAGGCATGGAACGAATCTCCCTTTTGTTCTTAATAAAAGTCAACCTGCTTCTCGGATATCAAACTTATTATTAGATCTAAATCCAACTCTAAGCCGTATGTCGAACATCTCCATTTTATTTGGCATGGCAAGACATTCGATCGAGCGTCTTTAAAAAACCGTCCTGTCCAATTGATTTTAGCCCAGCATGGTTGACTCAGAGCTACTCGTTTGTAGTAACCTGGGGGAAGATTTGTGCAATGGATTTTTGTATCAGAGTGCTTTTGTTATGGATTGCATAAAAGTCCAATTACAAGGTTAGTGAATGGTGAAAACATCTTATCATCAGATACAAGTCAAATAAATTGTCGAAGCACAAATAAATGTGGCGTGCATTGTGACATAGTGAATTCGCATCTCCATAACCTCCCTTCAGCATGCCACTTAATTGCCAGTTATTTGCATGGAGTAATTACAAACCTCTGAATGTGCTTTTATATAGTGACTTGTGAGTTGGGCTTATCTTGAATGTGTGTCTGTTTAGCATTACTCATGGTCCAATTTGCTTAATGAGCTTTTGTCTCACCACTACTACTGCGTTCTTTCACTAGGATTTCCGCCACTGTGGGAGCGATCATCGTGGATTTTGATGAATTGACAAACTGGGAGAAAAATGGATGCACGGTTCATGTTCTCGAGATTATGTGCTGCATCTTGGTGCTTCTTCTATTCGCATCCGTGGTGGAACTTTGCCTTACGGTCATTTCTCTCAGAGGATCCATCCTGAACGACACACCACGAAGTGGCATTCCTTATCTCATGTACATCAGACTATGTACGACGAGAGTCTTACCAACTTTCTCCACGCTAAGCCAAACATCACTGTACTCTTTTTAACATGTCGAACCTCACAACTACTCACAGTAAAATCGCTCGAAGCAAAACACTTTCGCAATCAGTAGAACAAGCTTTTAAAAACATTGCACACAGTGTGCTTCACTAATTAACGAGTCTATCTGTGTGTCCATTATCATCGTATTGTAGAAGTTACAACTTACAACTAGTATATTTGCACTGCTTTGAGCTAATAATTCAGTCTCATTCAAATCTTACGTGACTTGGTCAAGTTAGTCCAACAGGTATTCCATATCGACAGACAGGAAAGAGTACAGTGACGATAAAGACATGAATCGAGCATTCCACTGGTCATGATGAATGAGTTGTTAACAACGAGTGACTCTCTATGTGCTTTATAGTTTCTTTAATCTTGGAGCTGATATGGTCTGCTTTTGCGATAACATGGAGCCAAAAGTTCTACTTCTCATGCAATCTTGTACTAACTAAGCAAGTTATGATAGGTATGAATCTTCATGGCTCCTTTAATTCTGTAATAATCGTCTTTCATTCAATGTTTCTACTGTGGCCAACAAATAAGGCTCGTCCCACGTGTTGGCAGTACTTAAGTATACTCTTCAAACTTTCAGGTCTTACTTTGTGGACTTGGTTTGTACTTTTATCTGTCATAATTACTGCTTGGTGTGTCTACGATGTTGCTGGAAGGTGCATGAAACTTTTGACTTTCAGGGACTCTTCGGAAATCCCCACACGTAATTATGTAGTTCAAAGTTCAAACTAAATTTGAATGGTTTTTAACAGATCTTGGGTTAAGATGAAGAGATACCAAGCCAATTTCAGGGAAATGGAGCACAGACATCCGTCGTTTAAACGATCGGGCAGCACACAACGAAATTGGAGGCAACGGTTGGTTTTTATCGTCCACACTTGCAATCCCCAATCGCACACAATCCCTTCGTCGTGTCTCATCATATTTTGTCCTTTTGTTTGTCCAGGAAAGTCCTCCGGGCTTATGAAAACAGTTGGAACAACCGGTGCAAGTTTCTCTTCTGCTGTATTCATAACTCTGAGAGTAGTCGAGTAAGTTCTCTGGGCAATCTATTGCCTAATCCATCCTCTCTATGTGACCCGATTTTATGGCTCAACATTATGGTCGTGCAATTGTGACTAATGCAGGACTCATTTGGAGATTTGGCAAAACTCCTCTCAGAATTTTTCCGGGACTTAGATGTTGTCCCGTCTGACATCATCGTTGGCCTCCTCCTCTTGAGAAAATTGCAGAGGCTCAAACAATGTTCCATTATTGATGAGGTAAAGTGAAACCATGGAATGTTTAATGTATGAACACCTTCTAATTTGGATTGCCTTGGATGAACTCCTCTAGAAGAAGAACAATACGTATGAATTTCTGTCAGGCATTGCCATTACTCCCAACACCAAGTTCGTTGCAATGAATGATGCACAAGATTTAGGTGAGCTTAAAAACTTCATTACTTTCTCTACAGACGTATACACAACCCACGTAACAAGAAATGTGTGTTCAAGACAACCCAATCCGTAAAACGGTTCACCTACTTTTCTTTCCTCATCCCACCAGTCCCAGTCAGTGAAAGTCTCATGAGAATTATGGTTAAGGCCGAAGCACCACCACCACCACCCTTTCTGGTTCATTCCCTTTAACACCTTACAGGTGAAATGATAAAAGCAAGGGAAAGTGGGAAAAAGGTTTCTCTACGTACAAAACTAAGGAGGTCCGACTGAATCATCTTGGTGGAGAAAGTAGTCCGTGTAAAGACTGGAAATGCATAGAGTAATAAGTAAACCCCTATGCGAAATTCTCCACCAAGAATTGACTTCTGCTGGCAAATCCTGAGAGTGAGCCTTGTGTGTACAAGAATGTACGTAAGTTTGGTAAACACAACCGATAGAAGCAAATGGACATGCGGTGAATACTGTGGAAAAGTTGTGTTGGTGGTGGTGGTCGACTTTTCTTCCACTAGAATTATGTTCCATCCAATGTGCCCTCCCAAGCGAAAGCACTAATAGTTTATGTCTTTTATTCGTTTTTACAAAACGAAACATCTCTTCCCACAGCTTCTCTCGGGAGAGTGAACTTATTCATCGATCTCTTTTGGTTTTCTAGAGGCTTATCACAACGTCGTGTATTACATGCGTTATGCCTCCGCTGCTTATGGATGGTTGTGGTATGTCATTCCGAATGGGTTTAGTGGACTATTTAATCTCTGCTCAAATGTGAGGTAGGTGAATGAATTGCAACGAAGGAAGTGTAGAGGGGAATTACAGGTATTGGGGCATTATGACATGAGTGTATAATTCATTAGGTGCTGCTTTCACCGGTACGTGTGCAGTTCCCTGGGAAATGAACTTTCAGATGTGGTCGTGGAAGACAATTGCTGCTTTTGCAATGTATGTTGTTTCACATTATGAGCAAGCATGGGCATGAATGCCTGTACACATTGTAACTTATTTATGAATGGACTTGAGCATAATTGAGTATACACTTCCGCTCAGGTTGCTGTGATTCCAACGATGTTTGATCCATCATCATTTGACATTGTGTATGCTACGTATCACGTTGACGTGGGAGAAACTCCGTTCTTTGTTGTTGTTGACTATGAAAAGAAAGCTGTTGTTGTATCCATTCGAGGAACACTTTCACTCAAGGTAAACTTCAATAGCATTTCATGAGTAAGGGGGAGTTCACCTCATTAAGTCCACCGTGTCCTAATGCTCTCAGGATGTTATGACGGATTTGAATGCTGAAGCTGAGCCTTTACCTTTAAATCCCGTTCGGGAGGACTGGTTAGGTCACAAGGTAAACGTTTGCACAGTACACACAGACTGAATCTTTGTCTTATTCCTGTGTAACATATGGCTAAGAAATTATTCATGTATTCGTAATATGTAGGGGATGGTTCAGGCAGCCTTTTACTTGAAATCTAAACTTGTTGGGGAAAAGATTCTGGACCAAGCGTTTGAAAAATGTCGGAGTAAAAACCTAGATCCGTTCAACATTGTTATCGTGGGACATTCTCTTGGAGGAGGAACTGCGGCAATCTTAGCTATTCTTTTACGAGAAGAACATCCAACTTTGAAATGCTATGCTTACTCTCCGCCAGGAGGTTTACTCAGGTATAAACTTATCGTTAGGATTAATTGATTTTAGTCAGAAATTTGCCTATATTCACCCTTGACTATCCACATATTGTGAATCATTCCGTTTCTGGCTCAATGTCGTGTGTAGCATGCCTGCCGTGGAATATACAAAGGAGTTCGTAACCTCCGTAATTGTTGGAAAAGACGTAGTCCCCCGGATTGGACTTTCCCAGATGGAGGCCCTAAGGGCTGACCTTATCAACGCCATCAAGAAGAGCCACACGCCGAAGGTGAAGACTCGACTAGTTCATCCTCTGTAGTTGTGTGTGTGTAGTCATCGTAGTTTGAAATTCTGTGTAGTAGTGTGAACGTAGATTTAAATAAGAATCCAATTTCATCTCAGGATCTCAATCACCAATTCAGGAACCCCATAAATCCAATTTCTGATAATATGTAAATGTGCTCTCCACAGTGGCAGACAATAATGTCCCGGGTGGCTTGTTGTCGCTGCATGGCAAGAACTGAGTTCTCGTCGTCTGACCTTGCCACTCCTCCTTCGAAGCAGAACGAATGTTCCTCCACTTCCCAAAGGTCATTTCAGGAAGGTCTTCTCAGCCCCAATGAGAGCGTTGTTTCGATGACGATGCACCAACCGTTGTATCCACCCGGTCGAATTATGCATGTCGTCCGACATCATCCCAAGAAGGACGAGTAAGTTGGGAAATATTTTCAGTCTCTCCAATGTCAGTCTGCATGACTTTTTCTGTTACATACGAATTAGCATCGATCTTCAATTTTGCCTTGCAGAACTCCAAACCTTCCTTTTAAAAATGATATATTCTAAATAGCGTAACAGCTTTTTGCACCTAAATAGCTAACTATAGACTCAACACAATTTTCAAACTCCATTCCAGCTTCTTTTCAATAACATATTATCTTCTTGCTTCAGTTTAGTTTCCAAATCTAGTTTGTATCAAAGTAACTAACACATTTGTTATCCGATTTCACGCTTTCATTAACAAAGGATTAAATATGAATCTGTGTGGAGGTGAGAAAGGCACAATATTCATGTGATTAGTAGATCTGTAAAATCTCCATGATGACAGTGTAGCTGCAGTGGCTACGATTCTTCGCATTCTAGTTTACGGAACCAGATATGAATGATATGTGTATATAATGACTCTTAGACGCATCATTGGAAAAAAAGAACCCGTGTTTCAAGCTATTTGGACCGAAAACACAGATTACGGAGAAGTACTCATCTCTCCTGGAATGATTCAAGACCATATGCCTGATAACGTACTCAGAGCTTTGAATAGGGTAAGAAAATCTGCTTATTCAAATTTCACTTTCCTCTGCTGACTGCTTCTCGTTGTAATTTTGATTCACAAGCATTGCTACTTTTATGTTCCTGCTGGAATCCAATTTTTTAAACTCAAATATGTGAAGTGCCTCAGAAGATCGAATTGGAGATATTTGATCGATTTTCATTTGCATGATATGCATTATTATTGTTTCCTGCAATCTTTATTTTGAATTATTTTACAGCTGCTTTGTGATTTCGACTATTTCGATACTTCCATTGACATTCGCATGGTATCTGAAATCCCTCAGCAAGAGTCTATACCTATGCATGTGAGAATGTGAAGGCTGCTGGGAAATATAATGGAACTGGAATCTCTACACTGCATGTAAATGAAAAACCTAAACGATATTCAAATGACAATGTTTTGTGAAGGTAACAACAAGCTACGGCCCGGCTAAACCTCACCGGACGTTGACAAATGCTTCTCCAATGAATTGTGTGACGGAGACTGCTTCCGGAATCGCCGTTGAATGTTCGTCAAAGATGCAATCGGAGGCTCCAAGTTTCGTTAGCGAAGCATCTGTCACTTCCGTTTGTGCCAACGGAATAACTGTGAACCCATGGACTGTGGAGCAGCAGACAGTAATATGCTCTCCGACAAATGATGTGCCAGAAGACATAGACAACGAAGAATGTGACGACTGTATTTCATTAGCAGCCACTAACTCTACTGAAACCCTGTTTTCCTTAAAAATAAGTTGGGATTATTTTAAAGAGCTTGGAACATTTCCATCGACTAGAAAAGCCCTCACTGCCTACACCCACAGCAGACAGAACAGCTCAGGTAGTTCCAATTGCAGCGAGCTAGGAACAACAATGAAGGAACTTTTCGGTCCAATTCGTTTGTATGAATGCACTGTACCACTTGCCAGCTCAGAAACCTTATCAGAAATTAGTAGCATGAGCTCCAGAGCCAGTTTTAACATCATGAAAGACCGTTCACCTCTGAGTAGATTGAAACTATCTAAAAATCTGAGCCTTCGGATTCACGAGAATGGGAATGGGACAGATTTACTTGTCAACGGATCCAATAAGTCCCACCAAAGAAGCTTTAGCTGTGTATATCCCGAGGGGAAGAAAGCGAGCAATTACAATTTATTCGCAACCTTAAACGGAGGAAGCAATTGCAGTAGTAAGTTAGAAAATTCACTGACAGGTAGCAAAGAAGATTTCAATATTCCGATTGTGACAACCACGTCAGTAGAGAATGGAAGTTCGCACTACACAGTAGACGAAGAAGAATGTCTGAGCAACGCTTCTGTCAAGGAGGACTCAAAAGATGAGCCGGCGGAGCCTCAGGAGGATGTGAGCAAAGCTGATTCTGTGGAGAACAGTCGGGAAGAGGTTAGTGAAAGCAGGTCTGCACTTAATCCTGGAATTTCGGATTCGGATGGCATCAACTATTCCTACTCTCAATCGGAACACTATCTCTGCGATGAGTATAGTCCAGTGTATCCAGTGTTCTCCGTTCTGACAGAATACGGAGCTCCAGTCCCTCATTCCAGTCACTACAACTACTCTAGTCAGTCGCCATTGGGCTCTACGCCTAGCGTTCATTCGGATACTGGAAACAATGACGAAGGTGCATTTTACTTATAAGTAGACGAGTAGCAATTAGAATCTTAGGCAGGTTCATATAAGTAGTAGTAAGACTTAAGACTTCATAAGAGTTTCACAGCACATTCCATAATATGTGAGTTTCTCATCCATAAGCTTTGTTACGAAATAACGACTCAATGAGCAAGCTTTTTGCTTTGCAATTCCATAATAAACTGCAGGGATAGACTTGTAAGCTTCAATAAGTTTTTACACTTAAGCGATGATTTTGTAAATTTGTAAGTGTTCTTTGTAGCAGCCAACATGAATGAAAACCTGTTCAAAAATCGAGATGACTCACTGTCTCACGCGTGAAAGTTTACTATGTGAATTCTGGCTAAATAAAGTTTAAATGGATACTCTCAAGCCGAATGGTGACCTAAATGTGAAATGTCATTTCTAATGTTATATGCATACATGCAGGATATAAACGTGGAACAAGACCCTTACTAACATTCATGTGTCATGTCCAGGAAGTTGCTATTTTCAGCCAAATGTTGAGATCGTACGTTTGATAAACTGAATAAAAGCAACAATATCTTGAGTTTGAACTCGTCAAATTAATCGCACTGTTCGGAACATGTTGGAGACAAAACATGACTTTTATTCAATATATCATGCTACAGTGAAAAATTTGTAGTAAAAACTTTACGATAATGTTAAAGTTAGCAGTTTGCGAATTGGCAAATGAAGATACCAACTCACCAATTAAATACGTAGTGCCTGCCAATAATAATATGGTTAAGGTAACGTACAACGCGTCTAAACATTACTCTTCATTAATATTAGTTTCGACACCAACATACTTTGAATTAAGACTGCGCACAATAAACGATCGCAAGCCATTAAGAATAATACGAAATGTTATGATAAGCCATTTTAATCAACGGGTTGTTTAAATAACTAATAGCCATCAGAGGACACTCCATTGTTGGTAGTGCGTGGAGGTCTTCCACCAGCAGGTCGACTTCCGCGGTAACCCCCTCGGAATCCCTCTCCATTACCTCTTGAGCTGTTCCCATTTCGACTATTTCCTCGTCGGAAAGATCCACCGGTATTTCCACCACCACCACGTCCTCGATTTTCTGTTAACATGCGAGTACAGAAGGAACTTTAAATAATGAGTCATATCAACAATGATTCACGAGCCTTTGTATTACTCTCTTACCTTGAAACTTGCCCTCTCCTTTGTTCTCAAAGTCTTTATCCTGAGTTTCAGCTTTGTAGTATCCGATTCGTTCGTTGTTTGCGAAACCTCGATTGCCTCGAGGTCCTCGTGCAAAGCCATTTTGAGTACCGGAATTACCTTTTGCTCGAGATCCCCTGCCTCCCCTAAATCCCCCTCTAAATCGGTTAGAGGCATCGCCTGCAAAAATAAACGAACAATTAGTTTATTAGTATGCAAGAAAAATCATCCCGGATGATCTTTTACAAACCATTATTGTAAGAATCGTCCTTAAGATCATTGTGAGCCATTTTATTGGTTTGTCCGGTTTTAGTAGTGCATTCGTCATTCCAATTAGTGATTTCTCCATCCATGTTTAGGTTTTCCATTTGTGACTGAAGGGTGCCATCATTCATACCGATGTGGTTGGGCATGGTTGAATTGGTAAAAACTGCCCGTTGAACATTAGCTGTTTGAGATAGTGGGGGTGGAATAAAGGAAGATACTGCGACTACTGCCGGATCCATGTGAGGAGATTCGATGTCTATTGTAGACTCTTGAAGAAAGCTGTACGTAGATTCCTACACAAACAGTAGAAAAGGAACACATTGTTTAAGCTTAAAGGTCTCTGCATAACTCAATGGTAAATCACGAAGGAAGTCAATAGACAGTGAAATTTGACTCTCAGATCATAAAAGTACTAGACAGATAAGAATCGACTATGGCATGACTTACTTGGATAGGAACAACAGGAGCCTGAGGTGGCTCCTTCACAATGGGTTCATTGCTTACGGGAGACGGCACTGATTCAGTTTCAGACGTCTGTTCTGGCACAGAATCGGTCACTTGAGACAACGACGAGAAGCGATCAGACTGGGAAATCGTCACAAGCAACTCCTTCACGTCCTTGTACGTCCTGTCATTGACTCGATTTACTTTCTTTGGTTTCCCATCTATCAATAAAATGATTCACGATTGTATTATTGTTAATATCCCTCTTATCGCCTTCCTATTTATCAGCTACAGACTCACAGACTCTAATGTAAAGTGATACAACTTGCTATCTAAACTTTTAAGACACCATTTAAACGCCTCAAACTTTCCATGCCTTACCAATGAGATTGATAGCATGTTCCGCAGCTTCACTGAGAGTCTTTTCAAACTTGGTGTCTCTGAAAGATGGTAGAAGATACGGACTGATCGCATCTATTCCATCTTGATCGTAATCCTCGTCTAAATTCACAACGGGAGTTCCTTTAATGAGCTTGAGATAGTTCTGCCGATTCTAAAACACACCAAACGAAATCTTAATAAATCCAAAAACTTGTTTCTGCAGTGTAAAAACACGCAAATGAATTTCTTAAAAATCTCACCACTTCACTAAGAATGCTTTGGAAAAACAAAAGTTGCCGGATCTTTTCAGCCGTCATTCCAACCCTCTCAGCATTTTCCTTCCGCTGTTCCCTCTTGATTTGACGCTTGACTTCAGTACTGATTTCCGTGAACTGTTTAACCAAATCTCTCGCCAGTTCCAACTGCTGGGTCACCTCGTTGTACTTGGCCACCGCAGACAGCTGATCCGCATTCAGGTCTTTCCCTTGACTTTGTTCACTTTTGTACTGGTCAAGTTTACCCTGGAAGTTTCCAAGAAACGCAAGTTAATACACACATCAAGTTTCTTACCTCCCCCACCCAAACCGCCAAAGCCAATAATTAAATAATTCCCCAACTAACAAACTGATTCCACCGTTCCTTACCTTTCTTTTCTCGAGATTTCTAATCTTATGCTCGACGATGACAATGGCAGGCCGCATCGGATCCGAGAAAACATCCCAGTCCGTCCCCATAACTTTTTGGAGGAGTTCCACCGAAGGCATTTTAGGTTACTTCTTACTTGACTATGGAAAAGGTCTAAAAATTCTTCACGCGCTACGTCTACCGTGTACGTCCTCAATATGAGTCTCCAACTACGTTACTACAAAAGTCTTATCGGTCAAATTCGACTAAAGTCTATAAAGAGCGCGTTCGTCCAAGAAAGCAGGTAGACTACGAGGTCATGCCGTGTCGGGACAAAGGAAATGAGAAGTACGTGAGACGACCACGTTGGGCGCAGACACAGCGACTGGCACTCGTTGGTACGAAAGCGCGGTGCGGAAAATGGGAATGACAAAGACTCTTAAGCGGAGAGCGATCGACGATGATGACTACCCGAGTTTGGTGACTGGAATGAATGGTAGGGATGCTTAAGGTGGTGGTGGTGGTGGTGATTGTGCGATGGTGGTGGTGGTGGCAGGCTGGGCTGGAGGAAACACCTCGTGCTTCAGACTTCCACTGCACCCTCCACCACCAACCAGGCGACAAGGCCGGTTCAATCAACGAAGTCTGCGGAGTCACACGAGAGGCTCTCCCAGTGGCCCTCTCACTTTCTTCTCCAGAATGGAACTCATGTCTCTCTGGAAGCATCCCATGGAACAACCTGGACAATCATCCTCCGCCGTTGTCTTCTCTACATGTCATCTGAGGCTTTCCATTGGGAGATGAATTAGATGCTTAATTATTAGCGACCACCGCAGGCCACACACACAAAAGTATTATTAAGTCCTGGAGATAGAATAACTTTTGTGTGAGATTTCTCTCGTGACATTTGTACTCTCATGCTTGCAGATTCGAAGTTTTTGAGGCGGTTTGAGACAACGAGAGTTCTTTCAGAGTTTCAGCAATCAGCGTATTATATGCTTGGTGTCATCCCTGAATGAGATGATGCCAAGTCAAAGCTTTTATGTAAATGTAAACCTCAATTCAAGTTAATGGCCCCAACTGAAAGGATTTTTAAAGGCCTCAATAATAGTAAAATCTTGCGTAGTAACTGCAAGTTGTTGTGGTGGTGGTTAAATCTCTGCAACTCCGTGAATGGTTATTCCACGAATTCCACTAACGTGGTGCATAGTACATGCTAAGGGGTTATGTGATACCTTGGGATCCTTTCACTATTGTCACAACAAATTTCGGTTCTTGTCTACAGTTTCCATCTATTTCCGTATGGCTTCTGTGTTGTTCAGCAAGGCGACTAGTTTCTTAACATATTATCTAATTGTCTCATCTGCATTATAATACATGGCTCTCAAATTCTAAATTTTTCTTAGAGCCTCTCTCAACCTCAACATTTATTTCGTCTCAGCAATGGTTTATTTTAATAGTTAGAAACTGGGTTGATGGGAAGCTGGGGAACAGAAAAAGATGTTGATGTGGGCCTACTTTCAATTTTAAATTGTGAGCAGTGAGCATGTACTTTATTGCCATGTTCATCACAGTCTTCAGGCAGCACAATCATCCCTTCTTCTATTAACATTTTATCACCATGTCCATCAATTGTCAGCCAGCTTAATCATTTCTTCTTCTTTTAATATGGTAAGCAGAATATTATTCCAATGGGACAGCGTCTATTAATCTATTTTGTCTTTCTTCTTTGTAGTTATCGGCTGGATTTGCTGGAGCTGTGGTTATTATTGAGGGAGATTGCATTAGAGAATTGGGGCGTTGGATTCGTGTGTAGGCGTCTTTCGGGAGAGAGGAGACGTCAGTTTGGGGTTGGAGGACGTCAGTTGGGTGCCGTGGGGTCGAGGAGGACGGCAGGTGAGCGGGTGTTGGGGCAGGTGAGACGGGTCGGGAGATGGCGGTGGGAGTGGAGGATGTGGTGAGCGGTCTTCGTGTCACTCGTTTGAAGTGAGCAGAGGAACATTCCCTGGCTGCGATGGATCAACACTAAATTCTCGTTTGTTATTATTGTACATTAAATCTTGTAATTAAACGATGGTCCCAACTAATTCGAGTAACGATTGATCTCGTCCCTTCAATAGAATATTTTTCGTTCGCTTTTTCTACGTTCGTTCCTTTTGTAAGCAGCGTTTATAACTCGTAGACTCATAGCATCTTAGATCAAACACTAATTACTCTGCAAAACACAAGGGGAGGAGCTCAAACTCACTCGCTGATAGTTAACTCAAGTTGTGTTGTTTTTGGGTCGTTGTGCCTAGTGTACCTTTAAAATTGGAGGTAGGTTTGTGTTTGATATGTCAAGGGGACTTGTGATTGATTCGGGGTGGTTTTTAATGCGAGTCTGTTGTGTTGCGGAGAAAGGAAACGGGGGTTTATTGTTGTTACATGGTTTGTTGGTGTTTGCAGGAAGAGGAGTTCGCAGTGGAAAACAGCGTCGTGTTAAGGAGTAAGTGGAATATATGTCCAATCAAGCGATTTCAAGAGGAGGAGGTGCAATGGGAGGACATGCAACGCCGACCTTCGGACACCCCAGTTCTGGAGGAACGGCCGTCAGCTACCCACCAAACATTGGAGGCCCGCCTTTGAGTCCTAATAGGGGAATGCAGCCTGTCCAAAACGCTTCTGCCGCTGTCTCCTCCATCAACCGTAGACCTGCGTTTATGGGCCATGGAAGTGACCGGCGAACGATGATGGCGATAGGCAATATAGGCATGGGGTGAGTGTGAGAATTTCATTGTAACGGGGGTTTTCTCTCAACCGGGACTAATGCTTCGGGATTTTGATTGCAGGCCTATAAGTAGAGGACAAGGTATGGACGTCTTAGGGATGGGAAGTCAAAGAGGGCCAGGCGGATATCCAGGGAATAACGATCACTACCCGCAAATCCTCGACCCTTCCGAATTTCCATCGTTGACAAGTAGAAACCTCCAAGGAGACTCGTATCACCAAAGTCTACCGGCCAAACCTTATGGTTAGTGTCGTTCTTGCTCGGTTTTTTGTAGTCTTAGTGGTGAAGGTCGCATGTATTGGGGTGTCTATGTGATATGCTCCTCCTCAAATTGAACTAAGCAAAAATGTAATTATTTGTGTGCATTGTGGTTTGAATCCAGCAACTCTGTTTTGAGTTGTTATTTACATCGACAGCGCTAATAGTACTAACATTTGTAGTAGGTATGGTCAAGCAACCAGTTTCTGAGTCAAGCGCCTTCACCATGAGTTCGGAAGACTTCCCAGCGTTACCTGGCACAACGCCTGCAGTCACGGCAAATAGTGAACCCACGGGGAAGATAACGCCAAGTAACAGTCAACCTTTGGAATCTGAACAACAGCAACGAATTAACAATCTCTTAGTCGACAAATCACCTGTAAAAAGAGGGATCGTTACGTCTCCTGACGGTACGTGCCACAACAGATCAAGATAATGAAAGTTTACCTTGGCTGTTGAAATTGAGGATTCACGTGTTGCTGGGTTTTGTACTTTAGGAAAAGTCACCAATATTCCTGGAAGTATGGTGAACGATCAGTTTGGAATGGTTGGTCTGCTGACGTTCATAAGGGTGTCTGAGCAAGATCCAAATCTAGTGTCTTTGGCTCTCGGGTTTGATCTGACGGCACTCGGACTGAATTTGAACGCGACTGAAAGTTTGTACCCTAGCTTCGGTGGTCCATGGGCTGAAGGGCCTGTCCGGGCGGAAGATATTGAATATTCCGTACCTCAAGAGTACAATATCAGTGATCAGCTAAGGCACGGTCACGAGTTCGTAAATTCGATAAGGTACGAAGGAGCATTGAAAATTCAACAGAAAATTAATTTGGACTTGTCAAGAATTGAACTAACTTCTTTCAATTACTGCTTAAATAGCTTAAGACAGTTGTGAAATAGTTAGATAATTATGCATTTGTAGAAATCTAGTGCTTGCGATATCGTAAAAGAATAATGCTTGTAATTTGGACAATTCTTGATTATTTTTGTATGCACGAATTCATGTGAAATAATAATGATGTGATACTGTATGGAACAGGGAAAAACTGGCACCGCTCAAACTGGGTCGGTACAAAGATGAACTTCTGTTTTACTTGTTCTACACGTACGCAGGCGATGTTCTTCAGGTACTTGCAGCAGGAGAATTGTACAATCGAGACTGGCGATATCACAAAGATGAGAAGATTTGGATAACGAGGGCAACGGGTGTCAGTGCTGTGGAAAAGGGGGTTAATTATGAAAGGGGAATGTACTTTTTCTTCGACCCCATCAGCTGGAGGAAAGTAGCAAAAGAGTTTTACTTGGAGTACGACAAACTTGAGGATCGTCCTACTATTCCTGCTGAATTCATCCGCGCGTATCTCTCCCAGTAACTTCATGAAAATGAAATTAAGTATAATTTTGAATGAGTTGGATGCTGTGGAATGATGTTATAACCAATACTTCATTCTGTGTCATACGGAAAGGATGAGTACGATTTAATAAAGTTGTTTTTGATACCCGCTGCAGTCTGTTTGTAGCTGATTTTGTGAATTAATTGTGCATGGACATCTGGTATGTTATATATTTCATTGATTGAATACATTCTTTATTTTTGTTATGAACAAATATAATGTTAAATTGTTTTGAAGTGTATTTGATACAAAATCGAGTTTATTTAATTTTTACTCCCAAGTTTTAGTATTGGACACACAAAATTTTATACCCACAAAACTAATTATGACATCAGTATTAAGCTAATAAGATATCTTTAGCGTTATCTTCCATCATCTTCTCAACCTGGTTTATTTCTTTCTTCCAGTCATCCAATCGTGTTATCATGGTACCAATCTAACACAAAACAACATTCGTATCATTAGACTTCATTACATCCTTACATATAAAAAATACAAGGATAGCGTAAGGTCTACATTTCTAAGGGAATCTCTATAGACGTTACGCTGACTATCTTATATTGCAAAATATTTGCATAAATAATTGCAAGACTTGTATA
>JAQGAC010001033.1:0-16379 GCA_034696585.1 Isotomurus maculatus | reverse complement strand
AGAGAGTGAGGAGAAGCTGGGCGCAGGGGCGTACGGCCTCGTCCTCAAGGGCACAGCGCGCGGTCTCTTCAGCGACAACGACGAGGAGGAGACGACGGTGGCGGTGAAGACGCTGCAGGCGAACGCGGACATCACGTACTTCAAGGCGCTCCTCATGGAACTGAAGATCATGAGCGTCATCGGACGCAACCCCTTCATCCTCAACCTCCTCGGCGCCTGCACCACCGGCATCCGCAACCGTAAGCCACACCCCCTCCCCCCACTACCCCCACCCCCACTGACCCCTTTTGACCTCTCCAGGGGAAATCTACATCATCGTGGAGTTCTGTGGAAACGGAAGTCTGGACGCTTTCCTCAAAGCGCACCGCAGTGACTTCCCTCAGAGCGCCAATGTCCGCTACAGCACCACGCCCACCAAGTAAGCTCCTCCCCCAACGTTGTAAGGGCCCACCTAACCTGTGACCACTCCTCCAGGGCCTCCGTCCTCCTCTACGAAAACACGCCTCCCCACGACAGAGTGACGAAGGGAACGATGATTCGCTGGAGCTTCGAAATCGCGCGCGGAATGGAGTACCTCGAGTCGAAGAAGGTCATCCACGGCGACCTCGCCGCCAGAAACGTCCTCCTCACCGACAACCTCCAGGCCAAAATCGGAGACTTCGGACTCTCACGCCAACTCTACGAGTACACCAACTACGTCAAGAAGAACCAGGTGAGACCAAAGCAATCCTCTCAATTGACGTCTAACTGACGTTGTCGTTTAAGGCTCCACTCCCTTGGCGTTGGATGGCGTTGGAGAGTCTCACCGACATGGAGTTCTCACACAAGTCTGACGTGTGGGCGTACGGAGTGACGTTGTGGGAGATATTCAGTCTGGGCGAACTCCCCTACCCGGGACTCTCCTGGACGGAGGACTTCATGCGGAGACTCCGCCAAGGACACCGACCTTCTCAGCCCCCACTCGCCGACACCCCCATGTAAGCCCCCCCACCCACCCCACTCCCCCTCCTCCTCCCCCCATTCTCACGCTGCCTCTCTTCTTGTCTCCTCAGATTCGATCGGATGAGCGAGTGTTGGGCGTACGACGCGCGGAACCGCCCCTCCTTCTCGACGCTGGGGGAGTGGCTGCGCGGGGTGATGCAGAAGGAGGGGGTCGTCCAGCTGGAGCCACTCCCCCCGCCCCTCCGCCGCCACTTCCACCTCCAAATCAACGGAGAGTCCTACGGAGGGAACGGGGCGGAGTGAGACGCACTTTCCCCCACCTGCCACTCTCCAACATTCCAACTCACTTCTCATTCCTATCGATCCTCTTGTTTATTAAAGTGGCGACAGCCTGTTTTCCACGTCAATTGTCTCACGTCACTCACTCAATCACCCCCCCCCCCCACGGCTGCCCCCCTCTGTTGTTGTTGATGGATGCTCCCTCCCCCGGAGGACCTTCACCTCTCATCCTCCGTCCAAGTTGGTTTACGACCAAAGTTTGTTTATCTCCCCATTTGCATGTCTCAGTGTTATCTGAGCACCTCCGCCGCATCTCCACCGTCTCCCTCCCCTCTCACTCAACCTTCACCATGAAGACCGCCGCCATCCTCCTCCTCGCCCTCCTCACCATCGCCACCCACGTCAACGTCCACGCCACCGACGACACCTGCTCCCCCGACCAAGTACGCCACCCTCTCACCTCACCCCACCCCCACCCACTCACTCCTTGTCTTCTCTGTTGCAGAAAGGGGGGAAGTCGTGTGTGGAGAAGAGTGCGCTGGAGGTGTTCACCCAACTGAACGCCAAACTGGCGTCCTGCCTCTCCTCCCACGCCAAACGCAGCCCCACAGCCAAGGCCGCCGCCAAAGAATGCGCCAACGACCCCGCAGCCTCGAAGACCCTTGACGTAAGCCACCCCCACCACCCATAATTAAGATATGTAGAAACTGACTCCTCCCACTGGCAGTGCTTCTACCACTGCGTGTGGACCAACTTGGGGGGATTCACGCCACTCCTCCTCAGCGACAAGGCGTTCGTGAAGGAGGACTTCAACGTCCTCCACGGCTTCCTGGCGGAGCAGTTCAACGAGACGGTGGCGCACATGGGGACGGCCATTCACGGGCGGTGCAAGCCGCTCCTGCAGGACGACCCCCTCTTCCCCCCCATGGAACGCTGCGCAGAACTCAACGGATTCTACCGCTGCACCACATTCAACTTCGTAAGCGCCCCCCCCCACAAGCATAGTCAGATAAGCGTGGATATTGATAAGCCCCGTGATGATGAGCGCGATGTGTTGGTTTTAGCTGAAGGAGTTGGGGTGCGAGATGAGTGTTGACGAGCGGAAGATAATCGGCGTCCTCGACCTCACCAAACTCAACCGACGGAGGAAGTAGTCCGTCTCCATGGCAACCACCCTCACTCACTCACTCACTCACTCAATAAACATTTCCTCCTCTAAACGTCTCCCCATTTCCCCTCATTTACATTCGACCCCCTTCTTTCTCTCCCCCCCACTCATACCCCCCCCCCACGCACACTTACGCACATGTGGGGGCGGGGGTGGGGGAGGTTAATTGGCATGGAAGGTGAAGGGGATCATCAGGTGGCAATCATCCCTCATTACCCCAAATTGGCAATCATCTCCTCCGACAATCTCATCTGTTGGCTGCTGGAGGAACGCCTGCGTCGCTTTCTCCATAAAAACCAAAGCCACTCTCTCCAGCATCTCCAGTCACTCCACACATCCACCATGAATCTTTCCTCCGACCTCCTCCTTTCCCTCAACTTCTCCTCCACCCCCTCCTCCTCCCCCCCTCTGGAGGAGGAGGAGGAGGAGTGGGGCTCGCTGTACCGCCACTCCTCCACACTGAGCGTGCTGCTGATCGGAGCGTACGGGGTGATTCTGACGCTGGGGGTGGTGGGGAACGGGTTGGTGGTGGGGGTGGTTCTGCGGTCGCCGCGGATGCGGACGGTGACGAACCTGTTTATCCTCAACTTGGCGGTGGCGGACCTGCTGGTCGTCCTCTTCTGCCTCCCGCCCACCCTCCTCTCCAACATCCTCGTCCGTAAGTCCATTCCCACGCAGATCGCATTTCACACTCTCCTCACTCTCTCCTCCACCACGACTCCCACCGCAGGGAAGGGGGTGGGGTTGTGGGGCAAGGTGAGACGGGAGGTGCCCCCCGGGGAAGGGGACGGGGGGAGGGGGGCTGAGTTGTTGGCAGCCGTCCAAGTGGAGCGAATTCAAATGAGGTTTTTTGTTGGATTGACGGGTGATCGATTGCGGGGTGATTTATTGCAGCCTGGGTCCTCGGCCGCCTCCTCTGCAAAACAGTCCCTTACGTCCAGGGCGTCTCCGTCTCCGCCTCCGTCTACTCCCTCGTCGCAGTCTCCCTCGACAGGTGAGCCACACCCCCTCACCCCCCACTCACCCCCACTAACCCCCTCTCGGTTGCAGGTGCTCGGCCATCTGGTTTCCACTGGGGGGCGGATTCAGTCGGAGGAAGGCGCGGGGGATAATCGTGGTGATCTGGGTGGTGAGCGCAGGGCTGGCGCTCCCGTGGGCGCTGACGTTTGAAGTGGTGGGGGAGGCTGGGGGGGTGGAGTTCTGCGTGGAGGAGTGGCCGGAGGGGCTGGACGGCGACGTCTACTTCCTCGTGGGGAATGTCCTCCTCTGCTACCTCCTCCCCCTGGCGGTCATCTCGCTGTGCTACCTGCTCATTTGGCTGCGCGTGGCGACGCGCGACGTGCCGACGGACTCGCTGGCGGCGCTGCAGAAGATCCACCAGAAGGCGAAGATGGGGGTGCTGCGGATGCTGGTGGTCGTCGTCCTCGTCTTCCTCCTCTCCTGGCTGCCCCTCTACGTCCTCTTCGCGCGCGTCAAACTCGGCCCCCGCCCCACCCCCCAGGAGGAGCACCTCATCTCCATAGCCACGCCCCTCGCGCAGTGGCTCGGCTCCTCCAACTCCGCACTCAACCCCGTCATCTACGCCGCCCTCAACGTCAAGTTCCGTCGCGCCTTCCGCTCGCTCCTGCCGCGCTGCTGCGGTGGGGGGGTGGGGGGCGGCGGGGATTTGGGGGGGAGGAAGAGTTCGGGGCGAGTGCAGACGTCGGTGTACAACGTGACGACGGGAGTGTGAGGAGCGGGGCGGGTTGCGACGGGGCGAGTTGAGAGGACGGGGAGAAGTGCGAGGCGGGCGGAGTTGTTTACATCGGACGGAGGAGGATGCTGCGGAAGACGTCGTCCAAGTCGCTCCACGTCAGGGTCATGACGATGGACGCTGAGCTCGAGTTCGACCTCCAGGTACGTCCCCACCCCTCCCCCACCCCCCTGTGACGTTGAGTGACGTGGTTTGTTGCAGTGGAAGGCGGCGGGACGGGAGCTGTTCGACCTGATCTGCCGGACGATAGGGTTGCGGGAGACGTGGTACTTCGGACTGCAGTACGAGGACGCGAAGGGGAACATTTCGTGGCTGAAGATGGAGAAGAAGGGTAATGGAGTAGTTTGCGTTTGTTGGCGTGGTGTTGGCGTGGTGTTGACGTTGTTGTGGTGTAGTGCGGGAGCAGCAGCTGCCGAAGGAGGAGCCGGTGCTGCTGACGTTCCTGGGGAAGTTCTACCCGGAGGACGTGGCGGAGGAGTTGGTGCAGGACATCACGCAGCACCTCTTCTTCCTCCAGGTGAAGGCGGCGATCCTCAACATGGACATCTACTGCCCCCCAGAGGCCTCCGTCCTCCTCGCCTCCTACGCCGTCCAGGCCAAGTACGGCGACTACGACGAACAGACATACGCCCCCGTCATGCTCGCCTCCGAGGACCTCCTCCCCCAGAGAGTCATCGACCAATACCAAATGACCCCAGAGATGTGGGAGGAGCGAATCAAAGTCTGGTACGCCGACCACCGCGGCATGTCGCGCGACGAGGCCGAGATGGAGTACCTCAAGATCACGCAGGACCTCGACATGTACGGCGTCAACTACTTCCCCATCTCGGTGAGTATTATTGGCGTGATGTTGGCGTGATGGTGGCGTGGTGTTGACGTGGTGTGGTGTGTAGAACAAGAAGGACTCAGAGTTGTGGTTGGGGGTGACGGCGCTGGGGCTGAACATCTACGAGAAGGAGAACAAGTTGAGTCCGAAGATTTCGTTTCCGTGGTCGGAGATCCGCAACATTTCGTTTGACGACAAGAAGTTTACGATCAAGCCGGTCGACAAGTCGGCGCCCAACTTCGTCTTCTTCTCGCAGAAGCTGCGGATGAACAAGCTGATCCTCGAACTCTGCATCGGCAACCACGACCTCTTCATGCGCCGCCGCCGCCCCGACCCCATGGACCTCCAGCAGATGAAGACGCAGGCCAAGGAGGAGAAACTCCGGTACTCCCGCCCCTTACCAATCCCCTTTCTTTACTTTCTTTAACCTATCTCTCTTGCAGACGACAAATCGAAAGGAGCAAGTTGGCGCGCGAGAAGCAGCTGCGGGAAGCCGCGGAGCGCGAGAAGGCGCTTCTGGAGCAGAAGCTGCTGGAGTACCAGGAGGAAATTCGACATGCCAAAGAGGCTCTCGTAAGTCGTCCGCCATCGTGGCTCCTTCCTCAGGAGTGCTGAGTTGTGTTGTGTTTTAGTTGCGGTCGGAAGAGGCGGCGGAGCTGCTGGTGGAGAAGTCGCGTCTGGCGGAGCACGAGGCGTCGGTGCTGAATCAGAAGGCGTCGGAGGCGGAGACGGAGGCGGAGCGCATTCGCCTGACGGCCATAAAGACGGAGGAGGAGAAAGTGTTGATGGAGCAGAAGATGCGCGAGACGGAGTCGCTGGTGGCGCGCATCATGGCGGAGTCAGACAAGCGGTCGCTGGAGGCGGATCGGCTGAAGGGCGACCTCCTCAAGGCGCGCCTCGCCGAGAAGGAGGCGAAGGAGAAGCTGCTGCAGTTCCTCTCCGCGCCCGCCTCCCCGCCGCCCCACTTCACCTTCATGAGTCCCCCCTCTCTGAGTCTGAAGGAGCTCCTGGCGATGACGACGCGCGAGGAGGAGAGGCCCCCCTCCAATGGAGGAGGGGGACTTGGGGGTGGGCCCAAAGGGGGGGAGGTGGAGATGCTGCTGATGATGGAGGAGGACCCGCTGTCGGCGGAGATCGAGAAGGAGCGGGCGGAGTACGTGGAGAAGAGCAAGTGTCTGGCGGAGCAGCTGGCGGACCTGAAGAAGGAGATCGAGGGCCTCAAAGTGGAGGACAACTCCTCCCCCTACGACCTCCTCCACCAGGAGCAGGTCAACCAGGGCGAAAACAAGTACTCCACCCTCCGCAAGGTAACCACCCCCCATCCACAACCACGCCCCCTCATCCCCCCATCCCTCATCTCATCCCTTTCTTTTTCTTACAGATCAAGTCGGGCTCAACGAAGTCGCGCGTGGCGTTCTTCGAGGAACTTTGACGTCGCCGTGGTGTGTGGCGTCGTCGTGTGTGAGCAGCTGCGGCCATTCTGCGTGCCTTATAAATTATCTCTCTGTAGACGCTTTATTATCGAAATATAATTAACTCTCTTCCGCCACTCTCAACCTGTCGACTGTCGACCTTTCTTATTTCGACATCTCCTCATTCCCCCAGAGCTCCGTCCCCAGAGGCACCGTCCCTGGGCATCCCGAGACTCTCCCGCCTTCCTTCTTCCCACCTCCAGCAGCAGCAGCAGGAGAACAACAAAGTAAGTGTCTCTCTCTCCTCAGCTCCTCCCACTCTGAGCCACGCCCTCTCTCTCCTTCAGGTCATGGACACCGACTGGCTCGACGACCTCGACCTCACGCTCATCCGCATCGCCGAAGACTACGTCACTTCCCTCGCGCAACAAGTGCCGTCGGCCGAGGTGCTCCTGGAGGAGGTGGGCGAAGAAGCGACCTCCTGGGACACACCCATCCTCCCCTCAAAACCCTTCAAGCGTCGCCGCCTCCAACCCCCCTCCCCCCCTCACCCCCACCGGAAACGAAAGCGCCGTGAGGAGGAGGAGGACGCCGTCGTCCCGCAGAAGAGACGTCTGCTCATGCGCTTCAGCCTCCACAGACCCTACGGAACCCCCCTGGCCCCCACCCACCCCATCGTCTTCCCCCCTCGCGATTCCCTCGAAGTGGAGCTGGTGGACGGAGGGCTGCCGCTGTGCCCCCCCACTTTCCCCTGGGGCTACAAGCGCTGCTACTTCAACTCGCGGGACCCCTACGCCGCGCGGATGTCGGAGGACGCGCTGCGCCTGGCGATCAAGTGGGAGCCGCGTGCAGGAAGGCGCCTCACTCTCAGTGAGTTGGGAGTTGCGGAGGAGAGTTCTGGAGCAGCTGGGGAAGCAGCTGGGGAAGCAGCTGGGAGCTACGGAAGCCGCAGTCTGGCCGTGCGCCTCCAGCGTCGCGGCTCCTCTGGGGAGCTGTTCGTGGACCCCTCCCAATTCGCTGTGCCCACCCCCCTGCTGACCCGCCTTGACCTGAATAAACGGATGTGAATGGATGTGATCGGTGGGGTTGACCTTGAGGGGAGAGTGCGTAGAAGAGTCGGGTATGTTGAGTGGAGAGTATCGATCGGCCCCTCCATCTTCCCTCCCTCCACACTCACTCACTCACCATTCACAGTGCCAAGCCCTCCCGACTAACAAGTGTCTCTCAACCACTACACTCCCACAGGTAACCACCCCCCCACTCACCCACCCCCTCACCCAACCACCCCCACCCACTCACCCCCCCTCCACTTCTACTCACTCTCCCTCCGTCGTCATTGTTGTCGCTAGTGTCATTGTGGAGTGCGCATATTATTTATTCACCACGTCATTAAGGATTCGCTCTACAAAAGTAACAAAAAGGTAACACAGGTACGTCGGAGGACGACGACTAGACGCCCTTCGGCCACTCCCCCTCCTCCCCCCCACCACCCTCCCCCTCCTTCTTCCCGTAGTTCACTTGGATCCGAATCGTGTGGGCCTCCCGCTTCACCTCCTCCCCCCCCTCCTCCCCCGACGACTCCTCCGTCTCGAAGTCCAGCGACTGCAGCCCCCCCACCTCCAGCCGCGTCACGTCCATCGTCACGTTCGTCACCGTCACACTCCCACTCGTCACGAAGTCAACGCGGCTCTTGAACTCCCCCCCGACTTCGCCCCCTCCACGCAGCCTCTCCTTCTCCTCCCCCTCATCCTCCGCCTCCTCTTCTTCCTCCGCCTCCTCCTCCTCCTCCTCCTCCTCCTCCCCGGAGGAAGGGAGGTCGATGGAGTCGTCCTCCTTCTGCTCGTCCTCCTTGTGGCCGAGGAAGAACGTGATTAGTTTGTGGGGTTCTGTGGGAGGGGGGGAGGGCCACTTGCGAGCGTTGATGAGGTCGGCGACGCTGGCGGGGGGGAGGGTGCAGGCGATTTCGCCGAGGACCTTCTTCCCCTCGGCGATGGGGTCGACGACGAGGCAGTCGCCCTTTTTGAGCCAAATGGTGGCGCGGAACTTCTTGGGCATCGACACCAGAAACACCTCCCCCTCCGGCCCCTCCACTTCGTGCAGATTGTTCCCCTTCCCTGAAACCACACACACATCAGTTCATTTCCCCCCACCTTCTTGACGTTGACGTAGTTGACGTGGTTGACGTAGTTGACGTGCTTACCGAGGCGGTACTTGACGATGAGTTGGTTGGCGGAGGGTTCGTAGTCCTCCTGCCGGAACTCCACGTTTTTCTTCTGAAGGGACGTCATTGTGAGTCCTGCTGACGTCTCTGGGTTCTGCAGTGTTGGGAGGTTTGAGAGTGGCGCGCTGCGGAGAAGGGGCGGGGCTACGTGAGACTAACTCTGGTTTCTTTGCAGATGGGGCCGGCACGGCTGAAGCGTGGGGAGCCGCCCATCGAGAGCATGCGAATCAGACGCACCACAGCCCCACGTAAGTTTATGCAAAGGGGGGGGGGTGGGTGTGGTTGGGGGTGTGGTTAATTGATGAATGTTTGGTTGGTAGCGGTGACGACGACGGTGGCGGTGGAGGTGGAGACGGAGAAGAGCGCGACGGACGTGATAGCGGAGAAGACGGACGAGTTGGTGCGGAAGGTGAAGGAGAGGACCGGCGTCCCTGGCTGGGGCGTCTACGCCATCGGCATCGGTAACACCTCATTAAGAAAGTGCTCCAATTAATGGAGGAGGCCTTAATTAACTGGGTGGGTGGTGCAGGTGTGGGGGTGTTGGTGCTGGTGCTTCTCTTTCTGTGCGTCCGTCGGGTTTTCCGGAAGCGGCGGACGAAGGAGGCGAAGAAGGGCGTCAAGGGGGCCGTCGACCTCAAGTCTGTCCAGCTGATCGGCAATGCTTACAAAGAAAAGGTACGTCAACGTAGCAGCCGACGTGGGGCAGCCTGAGAACGTCTCTGTTGTGTGCAGGTGCAGCCCGACATGGAGGAGCTGACGGAGAACGTGGAGGAGGTGCCGGAGGAGGAGGAGAAGGCTCCCGTCCAACGCCTCGGGAAGCTCCAATACCGAGTAAGCCCCCTTCACCCCACCCACCCCCCAGCCCCCCTCTAATGGCGTGTGTGTGTGTTTAGTTGGAGTACGACTTCAACGCCAACAATTTGTCGGTGACGGTGATTCAGGCGGAGGACCTGCCGGCGCTGGACATGGGTGGCACGTCGGACCCCTACGTCAAACTTTACCTCCTCCCCGACAAGAAGAAGAAGTTCGAAACGAAGGTCCACAGGAAGACCCTCAACCCCGTCTTCGAGGAAACATTCATCTTCAAAGTAACACACACCTTTCAGTCCTTTAAGTTGACGTGGTGGGTCTGACGTTGTTGACGTTGTGGTTATTGCAGTTGCCGTACTCGGATCTGATGGCGAAGACGCTGGTGTTTGCGATCTTCGACTTTGACCGGTTTTCGAAGCACGACCAGATTGGAGAGGTGAAGATTCCGTTGTGTCAGCTGGACCTGGCCCAGACGATCGAGGACTGGAAGGAACTCTCCAGCGTCGAGGGGGAGGGGGGACAGGTGAGTTGAGGGGGGGGCAGGGGGAGGAGTTCCGTCGCATGTTCAGTCTTGCTTCACTAACTCCGCCATTATTATTGTTACTAAAATGTTTCTTTCTCTTTCATTCCCTCCTCCGCTTTGGTTGGCTTCATTTGCATGACCTCGGGTAAGTGACACCACACCGCCCCTTTCGCCCCCACAGCCACCCCCACTCGCCCCCACTCACCCCCCCTCTCCTTCTCTCTTACAGGAAAACAAGTTGGGCGACATCTGCTTCTCCCTCCGCTACGTCCCCACCGCAGGCAAACTCACCGTCGTCATCCTCGAAGCCAAGAACCTCAAGAAGATGGACGTCGGCGGCCTCTCAGGTAAATTGCCGTCGTGATGACGTTAGAGAGAAGGATTTGACGTGTGTTTGGCGTAGATCCGTACGTGAAGATCGCGTTGATGCAGAACGGGAAGCGGTTGAAGAAGAAGAAGACGAGTATTAAGAAGTGCACCCTCAATCCCTACTACAACGAGTCCTTCACCTTCGAAGTTCCTTTCGAGCAGATTCAGGTGCGGTTGCGTGAGAGAGGGGGTGTGGCTGTGTGGGCGTGGCTAATGTGGGTGTGGTTTTGCAGAAGGTGAATCTGGTGGTGACGGTGGTGGACTACGACCGGATCGGGACGTCGGAGCCGATCGGGAAGGTGGTGTTGGGGTGCAACGGGTGTGGGACGGAGCTGCGTCACTGGAGCGACATGCTGGCGTCCCCGCGCCGCCCGATCGCGCAGTGGCACACGCTGAAGGAGCCCGACGACGACAAGAAGGACTAACCTCTCACATATCCATTTATTTGCGTACAAAAGAACGTAGTAGTCATGTCTTAGGCCCCTCCCACTATTTTCGCTTAATAAATCACTCCCTCTACTTACGACCGCCCCCACTCACTCCCCCTCCCCCGCTGGGGGGGGACAGCCTCCACAGCAACAGGTGGTTCGTCGAGTCCTCCCGCCCCTCCGCCTCCAGTCCGCCACTCCGGAACTCCTCGTAGCCGTCCCCGCCGCTGATGACCACGACGCCGTCGCCGGCCCACGTCACGGAGAGGAAGCGGACTTGGCCGGTGTGGCCGTGGCCGAGCAGCGTCGTCCCGCCCCCCTGGCCCAGCGTCACGATGACCCCAGCACTCGTCCCCACCCACACCGTCTTGTCAGGAGCCACCACCAGCGCCGTCACTCGCAGACACGCGCTCTTGTGCTGGCGAATTATGTCGTCGCATCCTAAAGCATAACACGCATTTCAGCACGGCACTTCCACGTCACATACACGGCACTCGTTTACCTTGAAGGACCTTGGAGACCTCCGGAGCAACGTCAGTCTCAAAGAGACACTCGTAGGTTGTGTTTGAGTAGAGGCGCACGACAGACGTTCCCTGCAGCGCCACCCACACGTCGTCCTCCGACGCTGCGACACACGAGACGCCCTTCTCCATCCCCAAACTCTGGAGGAGCTCCAAAGTGCCGCCACTGCCCTCGCGGTAGACCTTCACCGTCGTCCCCACCGCGCACCAGATGCTCCTCCCCACAACCAACATCCGCGTCACTGGGTTCATCCCCGTCCCGATGGACACCCAACTCGGCTCCCCCACCTGCCACCCCCTCCCACCTACACACACACACTTCATCACGTCAACCCCCACTCTCTAATGACGCACGTCAACTTATGGCCACTCACTTGGGTTGCGACTGTAGACGGCGACGTCCCCGTTGCCCAGCGAGACGAGGACGCGGTTGTCGTAGTAGACGATCGAGTGGAGCGGCGCCTTGTGCTCCACTTTGTGTCGGTTCTTCTTGACGCGGACGGAATCAGCGCAGTCATAAACTTGGAGCGCGCCGTCCTCCGTCCCCAGCCAGACGCTCCACTCCTCCCCAACGTCGTCGCGTCCTTCAGGAGGCACCGACACGACACACGTGATCCGCGAGTTGCAGACGCCATTGCACGACGTTATCGCGGGCTCGGGGTGTAACGTGAGGATGCAAATCTGACCGACGTAGCCGTCAGAATTGGCGACCCAGACGTCACTGACGCCAACCTTCGTCTGCAACGACGCCGCACAAGACAAGAGGAGACCCGCCCGGGTCTTCCGAATGGGCAGCGCTTGGAGGAACGTCACTTGAGGCGGCTGTCCGAACCGCGCTACACACGACACCAAACGACTTAACTGACGTCTATTGACGTGCTAATGGAAGGGAGGACTCACTGAACTTGGTGAGCGTGTCGTTGAAGGCCTCCAGCCACGCGTTCTTCTTCTCCGACGTCCCGAACTGAATTTTGAGGGTCTCTCCCTCCGCCGCCTCCAGCTCGACGACGTCAGAATCCTCCGACTGATGTTTCAGCCCCGCCGCCAACTCGCGCAGCACCTCGTCCAGCCCCCCGTGGGGACACTTCAGCACGTTCGCCAGCTCGATCATCTTGTTGACAGTCTTGAGGTCCTCCGTGTCGTCGCCGCCTCCCCCGCCCTCCCCGTCCTCCACGCGCAACTCCGACAACGGCAGTTTCGAAAGCAGTTTGAACTTGCAGCGATCCACGCTACCCCCGCCCCCCTGACTCGTCTTCCGCATCGTACTCTTCCGCTTTATCGACGTCATCACCAACGAGTCCGCAAACAGAAACAAACACCGCTCCTTCCTCACGTTCGACGATGACGTCCAGAGGAGCACGACGTCTTGCCGCACCAGGTGACCAAGTCCCGCGCTCCACCCTTCGATTTCGATCTCACGAGACGCGTCACTCGAGTCGACGGAGGCGCAGTCGATGTGGACGGCAAATTTTTTGATCTTCTCCAGGACGAGCATGAGACGCGAGTGGTCCGAGTGCGTCGGCTCAGTGTGCTTCAGCAGCTCCTGCACACACAACGTCAACGTCAACTGCTCCGACAACGCCACTTTAACGCCATCACGACGAAGTGTGTATGTGAATACCTTGAGGAGAAGTTCGTAGCGAGGAATCCGTTGAATGGGCATAATGAGGAGCGAGTCCAGCGACAACTTCCCTTTGTGCTGCCGCGCGTTGGACTCGAGGAAGCGCGCCAACGCGGGTTTCGACGCCACCGCCATTTTGAGCGACCCTTTGGCGTTCCGCCAGTTGCTGACGAAAAGTGAGTAGCACTCCAGCAACGAGTTCTGACGAAACTGCCCACCAAACAAACACGAGTTAAAATCCGAATGATCAGTAGAACACGGCGGCTAGTAGTGACGTACTGTGTCGAGAAGGACGTCTCCAATCGACTGGTTGTCGTCCGTCACTCTCGACGTCAACGCATCCGCCAGACGTTCGTGATGCCACAGGATCGCCGGAATCTACGAACACCCAACCACGTTAACGCCACTCACCCGAGGCAACCTTCTCGAATTGTACCTGGAAGAAGATTTCGTCGACAAGAGGCCCCTCAATCAGGTCACCCGTCTTCAGCGGCTCCATGTACTTCTACACACACACACACAGCGTCAGTGACCTTTCATCCCCCCCAACCCCCACCCCCACGAAATGGTAGTCACCTTGACGAGGATCCTGAGGGACTCGACGTAGGAACGCTCCGTCTCCACCAACTCTGCGAGCACGTGGCCTCTCGGACTCGCATCCTGCAACAACACAACCCACCTCAACGTCAACACACGTCAACTCCTGTTCCCCACACCCCCACACACCCCACACCCCCCCACACACCCCACCCACAGAGCTACTAAGGACCGACGGAGGAAAGAACGAAGATGAATGCGGTTGGTTTTGTTGGAATGAATGTTTATTGATTAGTGAGGAGTACAAAGGAATGAGGAGGAGATGAGGAGGAAAGGTGCGACGACGCGACGTGGTGCGCGGCTGCTCCCCTCGCGCGCTCAGCGCCACCAATCTGAAAGAAGAGAAGCGAAGTGAGTTGTGGTCGTGAGGGAAGGGAACGTGAGGGGGTGACTTACATCCGCCGTAGTACGGGTAGCCTGCAACAACAACAACAACACAACGTCACTTAGAGACACTTGAGAGTGACGTAAAAGGTAAAGGGCGACTTACCGTATCCCCAGTAGCCGCCGTAGCCGCCCCAGCCGTAGCCGCCCCAACCCCAGAAGCGTCCCTGGCGACCCGCGTCCTCCGTCATCGCCGGCACTCCCACGACACTCGCCACCGCAAACAGCGCGACCAGAAGAACCTGAAAGAAGAGGATAAGGAGAATCTGGAGGAGGAGGAGGAGGAGGAGGAGGACTCACGAGGAGGAGGAGGTGAGTTGGTGAAGTCATCTTGTGGAGGAGGAGGAGTGGAGAAGTGAGTGCGGAGGAGGAGGTTGTGGGGTCTTAAATAGGAGTCCCCTAATGAGCTCCGCACTTAACTAACGAGGGTGTAATCTTAATGAGGGGACGCATTAGCCCCCCCGTCCCCCGGTGGGTGGGGGGAGGGGGCGACTTACGTCTGAGTCGGTCATGTCGTTCCACAGGTGGTGGGGTGGATCGATGAGAGGAGATCGAAGGAGAGACTCTGCACACACTCACACGCACCCAACCACGGAGACACACTCACCAGAGAGAGACGCGCCTCTGCCTTCCGCACCTCCGCGCCAGCCCCAAACAGCAACTGCGACGGACTCGACGCCGTCCGCTGGTGGTACGTCAACACCCCCTCCTCCTTCCCTGCACACACGCCAACACAACGTCACCCCACGTCAACTCATCCCCCCCCCTCCATCATCTCTCACTCACCCGTCGTCGCTGGGAGGTTCGTCGAAATCTTCCGCGTCCTCGCACACTTGGGTGAACTGGTGAGGTTGAGGTCATCCATGGAGGCCATGAGGAGCGCCCCCGCCCGGCCCCCACCCCCCACACCGCCGCCTCCCCCCCCGGAGGGAGGACTCCTGGAGGGGGAGGAGGACTTGGACTCCCGCATGAACCACTCCAGCCCCGACTCCCTCGCCCTCCGAATGCTCATCACTTTGTTCATCTCCGCCTCCAACATTTCTCCGTACGGACCGCGCAACGGCCGTTTGTAGTAGCGCCGCGAGGGGGGCGGCAGGGATGCGGTGAGGGGGAGTGGCGGGGGGACGGGCGGAGGACGCAGCTCGTCGGATGCGTCGCTCTGTCCGGAACTCTGTCGAACGAGGGGGTCCTTGTTGCCGCCGCCGCCGTCGACCTCCTCCAAGTCGAGGAGCGGCAACTTGAGTCCCTCCTGGAAGGCGCGCTTCGCCCGCTCTTGCAAACTGAGTTCCTCGCGCTCATCGGAGGAGCGCGGTCCCTCTTCACTTGAACTTTGACCCCCGATGCTCTCCTCGCGGATGATGGGGGGCGGCGCCTCCTTCTTGATCTCCTCGGAGGCGGGGTCGACGTAGTCAGGGTCGCCGACCTCGAAGAGGACCTTCGGCTCCACCACCTCGTCCTCCTCGCAGAGACGCCCGTGGTGCTTCGACGTGCGCGGCAGCGTGTTGTTGACGACACAAAAGGGAGCGGCAGGTTTGAGGGTGATGGGCGAGCGGATGTACTTGCCGTCGGAGGTGACGTCAACTTGGGAGAAGGAGGCGGACCGAAAGGGAATGGCGCGCGGGGCGGCGAGAGCGCCGTCAGGTTCCTCCAGGACCTCCTCCTCCATTTGGTGTGTTGCGTGGCTGAGGGTTCCCCACACTCTGCTCCTCCACGTCACCCACCCTAACTACTCCACACGCAAAAAACCCTCGAGATCCCGAACCTCTCCCGAACCCCCCCACTCCCACCTCCCCCCCCCCCCTCTCTCTCGAGTGAGTAAAAATAACCGGGTCCAAAATTAACCTCCCTCCCTCCACACACACACACACACAACACCCGGGTATCACCCGTATTATGAATATGAATGAAGGCACTCAGAGGGACTCCTCGCAAGTCACAGCAACAGAGTTTATTCCTCCGAAGAGGTCAACTTCTGCAGCGACAGTACAAAGTTAATAAAATATGACAAGTGGATCTCTCCTTAATTAAAACTACTTAATTAGACTGCGGCACTTGGGATTTTCATGAGATCACATTCAACTTAATTGATTAATCAGCTTGAGCGGAGTTAAGTAGAAATCGCGTCGCCGCCACTTCGTCCCTCAGACTTCGTCGACTTCTCTTCAGTCGCCTCTGCTTCCGGCGCCTTTTCGACCTCAACTGCGACGCACTTGTCCCTCGGAATCGCCTCTCCGCCTTCCTCCCGTCTCTCACCACCGAAATCGTCAGCCGCGAAGGACTGGTCCCCTTCATCTCGAAGTCGTCCGCCACTTCCTCCGTTGGATTGGAGCTGCTGCATCTCGACCGCCCCCACCTTCCTCACTCCCTTCCCTACACACACACACAAACACAGTCGTGTCATCAGAAACCGAAAAGGAGGGCATTCAAATGGTAAATTGGCACTCACGGTTGAAGAAGAATTGTCGGAGTTTGTAGAGGTCCTGAGGGGCGTCTCTGAGGAAGATGAGGATGCAGTAGAGGTTCTT
>JAQGAC010001032.1:0-16390 GCA_034696585.1 Isotomurus maculatus | reverse complement strand
ACCTGCGACAAAAGAGAAACTTATCATCAGGACGAACCCGCGCTTTGCCTCAAACGTATTCGAAAAATACTTTGACTCCCAAGGGGGATTATTTGCTACCAATGAACCATCTGAAATGTGGATAAAATCTATTGAAAGAACACCTGAGACTTACTGAGAAAAGGTATAAATTAAAATATTTTTTGTCAGTCATTAAATTAATTAATTTTTTAGTACCTTTCAGCTTGTGTCAAATTCTGGGAAAGAATAATTTATGTTCTGAACTTGAGAAAGCAGTAGCTGATCAAGAACAACACGGACATATTAAGCACACAATATCCGTTTTGAAAGCACTCAAGACAGGCAGTCAAATAAAAACTTTGATCACCGAGACGTTAACATCCCATTAGAAGTACCTTACGTAGTTCCTGTCAAGGAAGTTCATAAATACTGACTTTCATATAACATCAAACAGCTATATTCGCTTGTTCCGGCCACCAAAATGGATTGAAGGTAAGAAGCTATTTAAACAAATGTAAAAGTTGCAAAAATCCAAACTTATATTTTGCAGACGACTACTACTCAACGGACTTGGTTCAATACTTCGACGTTCCTGTGATGTTTGGCGTTTGCTCTTCGATAGACAATTCTGAAGGGAATCTTTCAAGTTCGACTTGGATTTTACCTTAAAAATACTCATGTGTCCAATGCTTCAAAAAGAAAAATTGCAAAGCATCATCCAGCAAGGCAATCTGAATGAAGCAATTTGGTAAATGCGCTGATTGCTCTCTATCCTTTCAGGTGTGTTATTAGTGAAAAACGTATTCGGTTTTCCCACAATGTCCCCCAATCAAATTCCACTTCACTTCTCATCGACTTCCAATAACTCCTTCTAAATTTGCAGCAGTTATGCTACATGTTTTTAGAAATAATTCAAACTCTATGACGAATAAAATTGCTCTTCTATGGCAAATGAAATTGTTGTCTACATGTTGCGTTATGCTTGCATCACGCCTATGGCTTGTTATGTAGCAAATTGGTGTCAATTTTTTGATTCATTGTTATTCAGCACTACTCGTCATCTCTAGTGTTGTGCTGCAGCAATTTTGAGCTCAAAGCTGTTCAACAGCACCAGCTTTTCATATTGGTGGTACTGCGTACCACTAAATGTGTTACTCAGTGCAATCAGTGCTGATTACTCAATTAAGTTTCCAATAGCACGTAATGTTATTGCTTTTTAGCACCCACCTCATATACACTTTAACAAGTAACGTTATTGCTTTTAGCACCAACCATAGATACGATTGAGCACGTATCATTGATGCTATTTAGCCCCATTGAGTAACGCGATTTACCCTCATTCAATGGTGCTATTTAGCCCCAATCAGTGGTGCTATTTAGCCCCATTCAGTGGTGCTATTTAGCCCCATTCAGTGGTGCTATTTAGCCCCATTCAGTGGTGCTATTTAGCCCCATTCAGTGGGGCTATTAAGCCACATTCAAATGGTGCTCTTCAGCGCAATTCACTGGTGATAATAAGTACATCTGTTTCGTGTTGTTCCCGAGCTTCCTTGTGAACGTTGTCTACGTAGGCGCAAAAAGGCGCATACTTCACTAGGCGCACACGCAACAGGCGCGTACTTCTCGGTTGGTAGGCGCTAAGGCGCGTTCTTCTCTGTTGGTAGGCGCGAAAGGCGCGTACTTTACTGAAGGTAGGCGCAAAGGCGCGTACTTCACTTAAGTAGGCGCTAAGGCGCGTACTTCACTTAAGTAGGCGCTAAGGCGCGTACTTTACGCAAAAAGGCGCTAAGGCGCGTACTTCACTAGGCGCAGGCGCTTACTTTACCCACGTTCTGAAATTAACATTCAAAAAATTAAATAACTTTTATCCTATCGTACCTCCGAGGTTGTCAGCAATCAGCAGCAGTTGTAGCTGCGCAAAATGGAAACCGGCAGGAGTGGAAACAAGAATTCTAGTTTTCTAGTGAGTCCTACGAAGCTTAAGATAATGAGTGGTGCAAAAAGAAATACAAAATTGATGATTTTAATATTATTTCGAAAGTCTAATCGAATAGGTACAAAAAGAGGTGCATAGCTTAACAATCTACTTAAACGAGCCTGTGGCATTTGATTGCATTTAGTTTCTCCATTTCCCTTTTTCTTGCAAACAGCCAGAAACTCCTGATAACATATCTTGAACATTCAGCGAATCCTTCGGGATACAATGATTTGTTAAGTAGGACTCCGTTTGTGATTATCCTGTGGGTGAACCAAACGGCAGTTTTCTTTTGCAGTCCGATGGAACGGATTCCACACTTTGCGTAGTCTTCAGGGGAAGGCACTGCAAGGGAACTTTTGAACCGACTTAGTTTTGTGGAGACATATCCGGGAATCTGATACTGGAAGATTATTCCTCTGTCTTTGTATTCGAGTGCCAAGTCATCAGTCAACTTTTCCATGTACGCCTTGGAGGCTCCGTAAAGTGTGAACCACGGAGTAAAACTGCACGATACGAATGACCCAATGTTGACGATGACTCCCTTTTCCCTGTCGATCATTCCAGGAAGAACAATCCTAGTCATCATCGTCACAGCCAAAGCATTGAGATTGATTATGTCGTTGATGAATTTGGGAGTGGCGACTTCGTGAAAGTGACTTGGAGTTGGATAAGTCATTCCCACGTTGTTGATGAGGACTCCAATGTCCATTCCCCTAAGAAGAACTTCAACTTTTTCGTAAGCCTCGATTCCTTGGCTAAAGTCCACTTCGATTGTCATTGTATCGATTCCATACTCGGCTTCTAGCAATTTGGCACACTTTTGAAGCTTTTCCATCGTTCTGCTCATGAGAACGACGTTGATTCCCAACTTGGCGAGTTCTTTACAATACGCGAGGCCAATTCCATCGCTGGCTCCTGTGACCACAGCCCACGACCCCATCTGCTTTAAATCTGCGTTTTGACGGAGCCACACTCCTACCCAAGTGTTGTATATCGTTCGAAGTGTTTCGTAGGCGAGCCAACAGATAATGCCAAGGCTGAAGTAAAGGCCGAGGAATTCTAATGTATTTAGATCAAAGTTGGTGGCTAGCAGGACTGAAATTAGAAGATGGAAGGCTGGTGGCCCCAAGAACTTCGTTGATCCTATGTCAATCATTCTTAGGTGGTTTCTTTCAATTTTTAAAGTCTGAGGGGTGATTGAAAGTGCCCAGAAATAAAATAGTTTAATTTCTTTGACGCTCAAATAACAGTACAAAATGTTTATCCAGAATCCAGAACAATTGAAAGTGTATAAGAGTGGAAAGACACGCAACTGTTGCCTGTGATATTGTTAAAATGTGTACGGATGGAAGGATACCCAGTGGACAAATGAATGTTGGAAAATCAAAAGCTCTGAAGTATGCAGAAGTCGCAGGACACACGATTTGAAGGTGATACTGTTAGTACAATCGGCATATTTAATTTCATACCTAAGGAGTATATACTTTGTTTTGTAAGTGACAGCTTAAGTCACGCGAATCTACGAAACAATTTCTATTGTCTTACCGTCGATTCAGCCTAAACGTGTAGCTTAAGGTACGTACTTAGTAGATAAAAGTCTGATAGGATTCTTTGAACAGTCGTCAGTAGGTAGGTGATAACCTTAATGAGTGGGAAATTATGTGAATAAGTCAAGGAACGGAGGAAGTGAAATTAATAATTATTCAACGTAATGCTTCATATTTGCTACAGAGCTCAAAGCGGACACACTTTTCGGTCTTAATTAATTTCTCACGCTCATTCTTGTTCTTATTATGAATTATTGGATAGATGTTTTCCTGTGGTAAAATGGAAACATATTTACGTGGTGGTAGCAGGACAATGTATGGAAATTTTACGAATTCATGGTTTAAAAAATGCAATAATGCATTATGCATTTTGAAGTTTATCCTGATATTTATCCTGGTGGCAATGTATTTGTGAGAATTTTCGTATGTTGCGTGGTGAGTGCAGGCTTATGATTGTTGGAAGTGGTTTCTAATCGCTGCCGGCTGCACACAAATTGACGTAATCGACTTCAATGGAACAGCGTAAATTCCCCAACAATTAAGGTAATTAATTTGTTTGTTAGCCGTTCATTCGCGTGAGCCATGACGCTTCTCGGGGTGCGGAGTACTGCGGAGACTGCAGTCCTCATCGCTTCTGGGGAATCGAACAACACGTGCGTATTTGCTGTTGCTGGTTTATCATTTAATCAGACTCGAACAAAAGGCTACGAGCATTTAATTCTCACGCTTCTATCAGAAGTTAGATAGCCAGACAGTCGAAGACAAATTAATTTGTTATTGGGTTTGGGTTCAATGTCAAAAGGATCCATGTGAAAAAATTAATTAAGGAGACAACAAGGTGATTAAAAGCAGATTATTCGTAAGATTATTACATTCCTATCATCCTATCGTGTAAAACTATGAATCACGTTCCTGTTTTATTTGTTAAATGTTGTGACGAAAGCAACACGTAATCAATGTAGCAAGGGAATCCCTGCTGTCTGAAGACAATCAACTCACACAGAAGTACATAATATTTTCTAGAACAATTGACTTGGGAGGTGTCTACAGTATTTCACATGTCTTCTATTCAACATCAAAGTCATCAACGCACTTCCCACTGAGAAATTTTGTTGTCCCGAATATCTCCTTAATTTGGATATAGTTCTGTCCGTCGTGAGGAGAGGACATTTGATTGCTTATCTCTCGACTCATTACAAAGCTGCTCCAGTACACCCAAACTTTCAGTTTTTATGAATTTCAGTAAGCTTAGAAGTCATAATTTAGATCAAAATTTGATTATATTCATTGAGGCTCAATTTCTCTTTAATTAGTCGATTTTTGGTTATGAGTTATGACGATGTCCCAATGCCACTTTTGTAAATAATGAGAAGTTAAGTAATGCAGCCATCCAGAAGATCGAATGAATAAACTAGAAGACAAAAGCAAGCAAAGATATTTATTATTAAGATTAACAATGTTGGATGTTGAACCTAAATATTTCTTCACAGGTGG
Source organism: Isotomurus maculatus (assembly GCA_034696585.1). Lineage (NCBI taxonomy): Eukaryota > Metazoa > Arthropoda > Collembola > Entomobryomorpha > Isotomidae > Isotomurus > Isotomurus maculatus. The sequence continues at coordinate 11,371 of JAQGAC010001032.1, read as the reverse complement.
GACATTCTGATATTAAAATACTTGAAGTAAAACCGTGAGAAAATCTATATAGAGAGTTTACTACTGAAATGAAGCAAGTTTATGTTGGAGGTTATTCTTTTTTACTTCCAATAGAAGTGAACTTTGTAAGTACAGCAGATTGCTGAGCAAGAGCAGATCGAGCCAATATGAAAACTTAAACTACATACTTTCACTTATAGTCAGTTTTTCTAAAGCCTGTGACATTTGATTCCATGAAGTTTCTCCATTTCCCATTTTCTTGCAAATAGCCAAAAAGTCCTCATCCCATGCTGTATTCAGCAAACCCTTCGGGACATAAGGCTTTGTTAAGTAGCGCTCCATTTAGAAACATCCTGTGGATGAACCACACAGCGGTCTTCTTTTGCAGTCCAACAGAACGGATTCCGCACTTAGCGTAGTCTTCGGGGGAAGGAACAGCCATGGAGCTTTTGAAGCGGCTGAGTTTTGTGGAGACATATCCAAGAATTTGATACTGGAATATGATTCCTCTGTCTTTGTATTCGAGTGCCAAATCATCACTCAACTTTTCCTTGCCTTGAAGGCTCCGTAAACAGTGAACCACGGAGAAACCGTGCATGACACGACTGAACCAATGTTGACGATGACTCCCTTTTCCCTGTCGAGCATTCCAGGAAGAACAATCCTAGAAGAACTTCAACCTTCTCGTACGCTTCGATTCCTTGGCTAAAGTCCACTTCGATTGTCATTGTATCGATTTCATACTCGGCTTCTAGCAATTTGGCAAACTTTTCTAACTTTCCCATCGTTCTGCTCATGAGAACGACGTTGATTCCCATCTTGGCGAGTTCTTTAGAATACGCGAGGCCAATTCCATCGGTTCCTCCTGTGACCACACCCCATGACCCCATCTGCTTTAAATCTGTGTTGTGACGGAGCCACACTCCTACCCAAGTGTTGTAGATTGTCCTGAGGGTTGGACAATCAATACAATCAATCAATGACAGCTAACAATAGCCAGGCTGAAGTAAAGGCCAAGGAATTCCAGGGCGTTGAGGTCAGAGTTGTAGACCAATGTGTCTCAAAAATTAAGAGGTGGGAAAATGAGGGCCCAAAGAACTTAGCAGCTCCTCTATCTATCATTTCAAAATAGGTCTTTACAAATCATCTGATCCAAAAAGTGTCAAAAGAACTGAAACTGTATTGACGGTGAATAGGTCTGCTGGCATAAGTCGGTTAAGACTTCGTAACCCGCTTGTTGTTTCGGTGGGACTGAAGGATGCAACAAGAGCTCAGAATGTGTATAAGACAGAATTTCATGTAAATTAATATTTGACAGGTACAACACATTAATATTGAATTTAAGGGAATCATTAATTGGTTGTCAGTCGAGAAGTTAGCAAGTAAAGCAAAAGTATTATAGCTTTAGTGGGTGAGAAATCCAGTGAAGCTCAATAAAAATCTCAATAAAAATTAATAATATTTTGTAGTATTATATATAATAACAAGTTTTTAATGTTTGCTGCCAGCGAAGTACTTTTTGATCTGATCTCTACGTGGATTTGTTTTTCTTCTCACCTTATTCCTTATTTTGTCTAGTCGGAGTGTTGCAGACTGTTGCTGCATACAAATTAAGTAGAAATGTGATTAGGTGAAGGTGACCGCGTTGCATCAAAACAACACAACATGTTTCATATTTCATGTACCTGAATCTTTGAAACTGACCCGATCGATACAACAATTTTGCCCGACACTTTCATACTCTATCGACTATTGCTATTCCTCACATTCTGGAAGGATTTAGATTTTCATTGTATTCGTCATTCTGGAATTTCGTGATATTATTTTCTGGTTGGGTGTATTGAATCGATTGGAGTAAACTGATAGTGTGTTTGGGTTTAGCATCAGTATGTATTCACGTACAAGAACCGAAAAGACTCAGCTGAAACAAAGAAAAGATGTTAAAAGCTAATATGTATGAAAGTGAAATTCAGGTTGAAAGTTTGAAAGTACATCTGCTGTTTGAATAAGTTTCAGATATCAAGAATTGTTTCAAATTAGTAATGAATTATTAATCATTATTATTTTATTATTTTACCAAATCATGGAAAGGGTAGCTGTCTGTAATTGTGCATGTTTTCTCTTCAACATGTAAGTAATCATAGTTATCATGGGTATCGAGGCGGTTTTCATCAGTATGAATGCATTGTTGATGATTGACGACGAAATAGTGAATTGGTGTTTATTGGAAGCGAAAGGATCAATCACCGTCATTCCCACCGACATTTGTTCCTCCAAATCTCTCTTTAATTTGTGGGTAGTAGATGTTAATCTGATGGATAGTTATGATATGAAGACCCATAGTACTGAAGTACTCTTTAAGTAGTCGACAGTTGGTGATGACCTGGATGACTTTTCTTAATAGTGAGACGTGAAGCAGCATGCAGCAAGTAGAGCGAACATATAGCAACTAAAGAGGAACAAATTAATATATTTATTGTTTCGCAATGTAGGATGTTGAATCAAACGAATTTTCCCAGGAGTCTGGTATTTTTTAAGTGGACCGTGAGGAAGAGAAAAGCTGTACAACGAGTTTACTATTGAAATGAAGCTAATTCTTGTTCAAGGTTAAATTACTTTTGATTCCCATTAGAACGCAACTTTGAAGCTCCAGCACATTGCATTTATCTGCAAGAGTGAATTGGGACAATACGAAAACAACATACTCAATGAACCTGGCTACTTAAAAAATTGGCTTTTAAACAAGCCTGTGACATTTGATTCCATGAAGTTTCTCCATTTCCCTTTTTCTTGCAAACAGCCAGAAAGTATAGGCAAAATATTTGCTGAATTCACTCATTCCCTCAGGATTTAAGGCTTTGTTGAGTAGATATCCATTTGTCATCATCCTGTGGATGAACCAAACGGAAGTCTTTTTTTGCAATCCAATGGAAAGAATTCCGCACTTTGCGTAGTCTTCTGGGGTAGGAACTCCAATGGAAATTTTTAATCGACTGATCTTTGTGGAGACATATCCGGGAATCTGATACTGGAAGATGATTCCTCTGCCTTTGTACTCGAGAGCCAAGTCATCAGTCAACTTTTCCATGAACGCCTTGGAGGCTCCGTAAATAGTGAACCACGGGGCATAAGTGCATGACACGACTGAACCAATGTTGACGATGACTCCCTTTTCCCTTTCGAGCATTCCAGGAAGAACAATTCTAGTCATCATTGTCACAGCCAGAGTGTTGAGGTTGATTATGTCGTTGATGAATTTGGGAGTGGCGACATCGTGAAAGTAACTTGGAGTTGGATAAGTCATTCCCACGTTGTTGATGAGGACTCCGATGTCCAGCCCACTGAGAAGAACTTCAACCTTTTCGTAGGCCTCGATTCCTTGGCTAAAGTCCACTTCAATTGTCATTGTTTTGATTCCATACTCGGCTTCTAGCAATTTGGCACACTTTTGAAGCTTTTCCATCGTTCTGCTCATGAGAACGACGTTGATTCCCAACTTGGCGAGTTCTTTACAATACGCGAGGCCAATTCCATCGCTAGCTCCTGTGACCACAGCCCATGACCCCATCTGCTTTAAATCTGTGTTGTGACGGAGCCACACGCCTACCCAAGTGTTATAGATTGTCCGGATGGTTACGTAGATGAACCAACTGCTTATACCGAGACTAAAGTAAAGACCTAAGAATTCTAAGATATTTAGTTCTAAGTTGCTGGCTAGTAATACTGAAATCAATAGGTGAACCAATTGAGGCCCAATAACCTTCACAATGTGGCTGTCAGGCATTTCAAAAGAGATTGGAAATTTGAAATCTTTTCTATGTTTAGGAATAGTTTTTTAATTCTAAGTGTACTTTTTCAGATACTTCTAAAATCAAGTGCAAATTGTCTACTGAGCTTGAAGGCTGGTCAGTATGCAAGTGGAACAAAGAACTTCTGAAGCTCTGGAGTCATATCGGACTTATTCTTGTGATGGCTAGGCTGATAAGAAGTCGATGAAAGATTGCACAAGCGAGTGAGAAACAGTCGAACGGGGCAGTCATGAAGTGCATCAGAGTAATCACTCTAGTTTAGAGGATACTTTGCTCCACTTCGTTGCAATGTTGGATATGCATGCTATTTTTGTCATTGTGAAATGTCAGTTTACTTCGTACGTCACACATGCACTCATTTTTACCTTTGAGCAAAAAAGCTGAAATTGTTGCTGTAAAACATTGCGAATTTTTGTTAAAAGGTAAACTTAATGACGTGACTATTAAATAATCACTCACAAGACTCCTCAGTTACTAAAACCATTGCAAATATTCGATGAGACGATGAGTTTTAGACTGATTATATCATTTACAATAAATTCTACGGACCAGTAACACAATAGCCAGAGATTCGTAAAAGTTGAAATAATTAATGTAACTTTCGTCTGTGTAAGTTACACATACTTGAGGAAGTAACAAACAGTAGCTCATTTATAGTTAGAAAAATTAAAAATAAAGAAGTTGAACGTTTAGTTCTATTCAAAAAATTGCTGTGATTTTATTCTCACTGAGGAGCTCCATCATGTTAATCGTATCTGCATGATGTAAATGTCCCAGTTCCTTAATGTCTTTGACAATTCCAGTATAAACGACGGAGCATGGTCCAGATTACTTCCCTCTCTGCAGTTCAACACATGAAGACTTGGGGTTACTACTCCATTGGGAAAGCCTGCAGGGATATGGTTATGAAATCTTTTGCATTGGAATCTGGAATATCCAAGTTCTCAACTGGACCTGTTGACACCGAAATTTTTTACCTACCTTGTAAGAAAACAGGAGATCCGGATGTATCTGAGCAGCTTGAAGAGGTCTCCACTCGTAATTATCCTATAGACGAACCACACGGCGGCCTTCTTGCAGTCCGATGGAGCGGATTCCACACTTTCCAGTGTCTTCAGAGGAAGAAACTGCAAACGACAGTTCTGTTGGGACACATGCCCTGGATTTTTATACTGTAAGATTATCACTTTGTCTTTATATTCGATGACCAAGTCATCAGTCAACTTTTATATGTACTTCACTACGATGAACCTTGTTCATCCTAACACTTGTTAATTTGGGAAAAGTTCGCTCCGTCGTGAGGACATTTGTTTGTTTATTCTCTCGAGACTCTCGACTCATTGCAAAGCTTCGCTACACTCACATTTTCGGTTTTATGCATTTCATTGAGCTCAACCAAGTCATTATGTAGACGTCAATTTGATGGTTAGTTAAGATATGAAGTGATCCAAGTGCTGAAGTACTCTTTAAATAGTCGATAGTTGGTGGTGATCTGGATGACTGTAATGAATAGTGAGAAGTTATATGAAGTAGCATGCAGCCAGTAGAGTAAATAAATAAAAATTAAACAAGAGCACAATAAGATATTTTTTATTGTCTCGTAATGTTGAATGTTGAATCGAATTTTTCCTAGGAGCATTGTGTTTTCTGAAGGTGGCCGTGGGAAAGCTGTACAACAAACAAGTTTATCCGTGAAATCAAGCTAAAAAGATTAAAATACTTTCGGATGCCGTTTAGAAAGAAAGTTTGAAACTGCAGAAGACTGCATGTATCTAAATCGGGACAGTACGAAAGCAACATGCTTTTCAATTAGTCTGGAAATTGCAAAACCTAACTTTTAAACAAGCCTGTGACATTTGATTCCATGAAGTTTCTCCATTTCCCTTTTTCTTGCAAATAGCCAAAAGGTCCTATACCCAAATTTGCTGAATTCAGCAAATCCTGCGGGATATAAGGCTTTGCTAAGAAGCGTTCCACTTAGAAACATCCTGTGGATGAAACAAACGGCAGTCTTTTTTTGCAGTCCAATGGAACGGATTCCGCACTTGGCGTAATCTTCGGGGGAAGGAACAGTAATGGAACTTTTGAACCGACTGAGTTTTGTGGAGACATATCCGGGAATTTGATACTGGAAGATGATTCCTCTGTCTTTGTATTCGAGTGCCAAGTCATCAGTCAACTTTTCCATGTACGCTTTGGAGGCTCCGTAAAGAGTGAACCAAGGAGAATCAGTGCATGAAACGACTGAACCAATGTTGACGATGACTCCCTTTTCCCTGTCGAGCATTCCTGGCAGGACAATCCTAGTCATCATTGTCACAGCCAGAGTGTTGAGGTTGATTATGTCGTTGATGAATTTGGGAATGGCGACATCGTGAAAGTAACTTGGAGTTGGATAAGTCATTCCCACGTTGTTGATAAGAACTCCGATGTCCATTCCCCTAAGAAGAACTTCAACCTTTTCGTAGGCCTCGATTCCTTGGCTAAAGTCGACTTCGATTGTCATTGTTTTGATTTCATACTCGGCTTCTAACAATTTGGCAGACTTCTGTAGCTTTTCCATCGTTCTGCTCATGAGAACGACGTTGATACCCATCTTGGCGAGTTCTTTACAATACGCGAGGCCAATTCCATCGGTGGCTCCTGTGACGACAGCCCATGACCCCATCTGCTTTAAATCTGTGTTATGGTGGAGCCACACGCCTACCCAAGTGTTATAGATTGTTCGGATGGTTTCGTAGATGAACCAACTGCTTAAACCGAGGCTCAAGTAAAGACCTAAAAATTCTAAAATATTTAGTTCTAAGTTGCTGGCTAGTAATACTGAAATTAACAAGTGAACAAATTGAGGCCCGATAACCTTCACAATTTCTCTGTTAGTCATTTCAAAAGAGATCGGATCTTTTGTGTGTGTTATGTCTAGGGTATTGTTTTAAATGTGGAAAATGGTTATGCAGCTTGCAGGTGTTTTACACTAATGAATAACCAGAATAGAAACATCAGAAGCTCGTAATAAAGTTATTTTTTACATATTCTGATGTTTATTATTGAAACTTTCAAGAATCGGGTGAGAGAATGCTCAAGCGATTGAGAATTTATTATTGAACAACACAGTCAATGAATGTAATTAATCAGTTCCTGGGTTAGTTAATACATTAACACGTTGTTAAATAAGTAAATAATATTTTGGTGTAGTGTGAGCTTATTTCATCTTCATACTTCTCACGCTCGTTTTTAGCCCAGTCATTTTGGCCTTATTTGATGTCTGTCATGTTTCTATCCGTCTGTTCCCACGATATCTTGGGAACAGAGGGACTTAGAGAGCTTAAACTTGGTATAGTGGCATCAAGCATTAAACGTAAGATTGTATCAAATATTTTGGCCAAATCTGGGTGCCAGGTGACCGGTGGGTGTCAAAACTAAAGACCCTAAGGGGCCATCCGCTTCCAATTAGACGATTGATGACAGCTGATGTGTTGAGCTGGGTCGTACTTTGAACCTAAGCTGTGCACTGGATAAACCGAGGTACCAAGGTACTAAATAATACGTAACCCTTATGGGTCAGTACATCAATTGAATCAAGCCTGAATTCGATACATTAGACTATATTTAGGGATGCGTTTACGATTGAGATGAAAGTTAACTCAAACGTGAATGCATCGTTTGTTAACCTGAGGACCGGTGGGGAGTCAAATACTGGGAATGACCTTCTAATTTCTGAGAAGAACTTTTTTCAATTCAAAAGTGAATTCATTGATTAATACCCAATTAGGTCAACTGTTGGACCCAATTGGTTCACTGTCCAGGGAGCTGAAAAACTATTCAATCCTTTTGATATTTATTTCGTATGAAGGCCTAATAAAGGCCTAGGGTAACTTAAGGCCTAATTGTTCATTCGTGAACTTATTTCAAATGAACATAAACGATACGAGATTTTATTAAATTTGAACCTTTCAATTCCTCGAGAATTCTTTCCTTTCGTGATAAGAATTGGCTGGGCTATAGAGACTGCATGGGATGAAGTTTAACTCATTGCAATTTGCAATGAATAAAAACAAGCGTGAGAAGCATAAAGTACGTAAGCTCACATTTAACAATGCTGAAATTGCTGCTGAATAAAAGTACGAATTTTTGCTAGAACAGGTTTGTAATAACAACAACAATGCAATTTTAATTTGCGTGATTCGAGCACTTGATGTTAACTTTATTCATTAGATTTAACCTCCAAGCAGTAAATCGTTACGTATCGGCCGTAAACCTAAATGTCAGAACTTGTGCGAACGGAAAATAGTCGACAATTGGCGAATCGAGATTTGGTGGAGACATCCCGAAGTTGATATTGGCAGAAGATTCCTGTGTCGTTGTATTCCCGAGTCAAGCCATCGCATCCTTAAAAGCGACTAGGTATTACATATTGGGGATTCATTTCCTGAAAATAAATGATCGACAAGCACACATGCAAACAACCAGCAATTTACTTACGGACTATCTTGTTTCAATCTGGATTATAAATAAGCTCGAGACAAGAATTAAAAGAGTGAAGAAATGAATTATGATCATGATAATAAGTTATTAATTACTCAAAGTGTAAATTCACACATAACGAATCATACATGATAATGATTTTTATTTATTCAATACGAAACCCTGTGACAAACACATGTCTGAATGCGTATAATCAAACCATTCAGAAGTATTTATTTCTGTAGAAGAATTAACAGGTGTCTATAATTACACATGTCTTATCTACTCAATATCAAAGTAATCAATATGCTCTCCATTGACGTACTTCTTTTCCCCCAAAACTCTCACCAATTTAGAGATAGTTTGCTCCGTCGTGAGAACATTTCCTTGTTCTTTGCACTCATTGAATTGCTTTGATACATCCGGATCTCCTGTTTTCTTACAGGCGAGGTCAAACATTTCGGTGTCAACAGGTCCAGGAGCCCAGTTGAGAACTTGGACTCCAGACTCCAATGCAACAGATTTCATGACCATGTCCCTACAAGCTTTCCCCATGGAGTAGTAACCCCAGGTCTTCATAGGTTGAACTGCAGAGAGGGAAGTAATCTGGACCATGCTCCGTTGTTTGCTGGGATTGTTGAAGACTTTGAAGAACTGGGAGGTGAGGAGTATCATGGAGGAGATGTTGAGAGTCAAGTAGCCTTGGATCTCTGGCAGGTCGTCCATGTCCACAATTCGTTTCGAAGTATCACCCAGGCTTCCAGCATTGTGAACGAGAATGGAATGCTCAAAGTCATCAGCTTTCGCACCATTTTGCGTCAGAGCTGAGTTCACAAGAGTTAAGTAATCTTCCCGATTTGGTTTTTCCAAGTCCATGGTTGCTGTTATAACCTTAACTTTTTTCCCAGAAGCTTCTTCGACAGCCACTTTTGTTGCTTCCAAAGCTGAGGTTGTTCTTGCCACGAGTACGAAGACGGAGCCTTCTTCAACTTTCTTCGCGAATTCTACGGCGATTGTCTTTCCTATTCCTCGACTAGCTCCAGTGACGAGGCAGAAGGTTTTTTGTCCCCAAAACGCAGACATATTTGCTGGGTTACGTGGATTGCTTATTGTCAATTAATTACTTTTCTGGTTTGTTTTGTGCGTCTTCGTCTTGTTCGGTACTTTCACGTTCCAACGTTAATTCCAACTGGTCAGCAGTTAAAAGGTGGATCAGTTCTTCTGCAGAGATCGCTTGCTTTTCAGGTGCTAATTTTTTTAGTAGAAGATTGACTTTCACTTCGTCAGAAAGGAATTCTTCAATCGACGTGTTTCCTTCGGCTACCGAATTCGACAAGAGTTGAATCATACACGATTCTCGCGTTTGACTCAATCCCTGGAGGATTGCAGATGGTTCCTTCTTCCCTCCTGTTTTCTGTACTTTTGCAAGTTTATTTTCTGTGATTTAAAATCCAGGAATTAAATAAGAGCCAAGAAGAACTCGAGTAATCGAGGTACAAATGAATGAATGGCTTACCTAGAGAAGCGAGGTACTGATCGGAATCCGGTAGTTTGGAGAATGGCTTGGGATCAGAGTCAGAGTCAGAAGCAGCAGAAGGAATTCCGACAGAGGAGGGTTGTGGCTTGAAGTCGTCGTCAAAGAATAAGGATTTAGTTTGGAGGAGCGAGGAATTAATGTTGCCTGGAGAAGATGTGGTTGTGGCTGGATTATGTAAATGCAACTCAAGGTCGGCTGGACTGGCTACTCTCTCTTCGTCTCCAGTTGATGGGATGATCCAAGGGTCCATCTCACTTCAATGTAGACGATCTGTGAAAGGCGATACTTTTAGTGGTTACATAATAGTGGCAATGGTGAAGCGGAGGATTCACGGGTGTCTGGGTTCTCTGGAGAATGCTGGAGATACTGGAGAAACAGGTTGACAGGAATTATTCTACATCTACTCTTACTTAATCGAATGGGACAAAAAATGCCATGTGTCTTGTACAGACACACGCACACACTTTTATTCAAGGGGAGTTCAAATAGGGGGAGGTTATATAAAATATTAGAAATCACTCATCTGCACAGACAGTTTCTCTAATTTATATTCTATATTTCTATTATAGATTATAGCACACTTACTTGGCTTGGCTGGATATGAAACCATCGAGAAATCGATATAGAATATGTTAATGTATCTGTGGATGATGATGAACTATTATGCAACGTGCAATAGATTTAATTCGAATTGATAATGTCAAAGTAGAATTCGAGTCTTCACCACCTGTGAACCAAAAGTTGGGAGTCAACACGAGTGGAGTGGAGTTTTGTGAAATGAAGATCTCCTGTCATTCCCGGTTGTATTCACTTGGGATTCGTGAATGAATTACGCAAGTTACACTGATTCCAAATGCGCTTCAGATTTTAGTTTAGCGGTGCAGATTTATAGGCTTAGAAGTTTAGATAGATGCAATTTTGTTTTGATGTTACTACTACGTATTTGTAAGCAAGTCCAAGTTGCAGATTCGAAGTCAAAATACACCAGAGCATACGATAACTGAATTCGCATTAGACTTTCATATGAATCGATTTTATGGTCCTTGTACATACTCCGTGTGTACGATGTTGTTAATCATTTAACAAGTTCGCGTGGTTTGTACTCTTCAACGGAAACTTCATCCTTGATGATACCGGACTGGAGTTCATTTCCTTTGATGAGAGCCCATCCCATGTTCCTCGAATTGAAGTTGAATCCTACGTCCCCATCTTTCGTGACGACAATTGCCCCTCCGTCGCCTTCGCCTATTCTCTCTGTCATCTTCTTAAGTTCAATCAGACAGGCCTTACTGGCATCCATTCCTACAGAAATAAGGCAATTAGTCCAATTAATCAAAGATACTCCAAAACGAAGTAGTCTTCATGAGGTTTCCAACCATTTTCGATGAGCGTAGATATTCTGGACGCAAGGCAGACTTTCATTATGGACTCCCCAAATCCCGTAGCACTGATTCCACAGACGTTGTCGTCACAGAAAGTTCCTCCTCCGATGATAGGCGTGTCTCCAACTCGTCCTGGAAGCTTCCCAGCCATTCCCCCTGTTGAAGTTGCTGCGGCTATT